>KZ270075.1:0-27590 GCA_002249935.1 Onchocerca flexuosa
TGCTTACACAATTATTAGAGAGCGAAATCATTTGGGATCCAAACTTTCAGCACATTTAATCCCATGTTTGAATTATTTCAAATATTTCATTAAATTTAAAAAATAAATTAGATGTTTGATTCGAAAATGCGATGAGTTTGTGTCTGAAAATATAATAAGTTATTTGTTTCATGGAATCCGAGTTTAAAGAAGAACTTCCAGAGACAAATTTTGCTAAGATATCGATGAAAATTTCAGTTGTCCGGATTTCATCACATAATGAGCGAGAGAAATATGCGACAAGTTGACGCTAATGAAAATAATCGAAATAAGGGCTGATGGGATTGGAAGGATCTGTTTCTTTATTTCTAATAAATTCCATCATTTGTTGCTCTTATCCCCCATCTATAACTTGCTCTCCCATTGGTCCTTTTGCTCCTTTCATTCCTGGTTTGCCCATCGGCCCATACTGTCCCTGCTTTCCAGGCATGCCCTTTGGTCCCTCTATTCCTTGCTTCCCAATTCTTCCTGCCCTTCCTCGCTCTCCTGGTGTTCCTGGCGGTCCTATCTCTCCTTTTTTTCCATCATTTCCATCCGGTCCACTTGGTCCTCTTGTTTGTGATGGACCGCAAGCCTGAAAATAAAGTATTCGAATATTTTGAATTCTGCCTTCAAACGTACTCTTTATCACTTAAAAACAATCCATTTTGGAACTTACTTGTGCCATGAAAAGAGCATAACTAACCACCAGAAAAGTGTTGAATATATACATTAGTAGTGGCAATCTGAAAATAATTGTATTCACAAGTAATTTGATGTGGTGATTCAGTGCCTACAATTGTCAACTCGTCAGTTCTTAGCAGCAAAGGAATTATATCAGCGATCCTACATCAGTATCAGTGGCAAACGTTCCCGGCCAATATCAAGCATTCTCAACGAAGCATAAGCAATCATTCATCAAAGGTTTATTGTTCATATTCTTTGCATTATTTGCAAATTTTTTCTCTGTTTTCCTCATTATTTGCTGTTGTAAGTGCGATATTGTTTCTAATATCGTGTGAACCTAATAAAGGCTATTTGTTGATCTGGTCAAGTCACAGCAGCAAAAAGATCTACAATCCAACGACTCTATAATCCCAAATATCTAATCAATCAGAAACCCTCTTTTCCTTACAAATTTCGCGGTACCACGAACAGGAATGTCGTCTACGATACTAGCAAGTTCCATACCGGCGAAAGGAAAGATTTTGAAGCTCATCAGTGAAGTACAACAGATGGAATGAAACCAGTAGATCAACAAATAGCAGATGATGAACGATGTGAAGAATATGGAAATCGAAAAAGTATAGTTGAGGATAAGATCGAAAGAATCAATTATACGTTGAAACACTCGTAGATATCAACAATAAATGGCTATACTTCCTACAAAAAACTCCACTAAAAGACAAAAGGAAGAAAAAAATACCCAGAACTGGTAGAAGATGAGGGAATATTAGACTTAATCAACGAAGGAAAAGAAGCGTTCATAGTCTTAGCTAAATACAAAAAACATGCTGAAACTGCAATAGAATGCGTACGAAATGAACGAAGTGAGCTCTTGAATCAAGCAGGTCAAAAGGAAATAAAACATACGGCTCGCCAAACAGCAATAAATTTACCCCAATTATCACTGATGGTCTTTAGTGGAGATCCTCGGAAATGGAAGAAATTCCGGAGCAACTTCGAAACAGCAGTACATAAGCGAGATCTTCCGGACATACAGAAGCTCAGCTATTTTGCTTTCCTGCTTGAAAGGAGAAGCCTCAAGAGCAGTATCGGGATAAGATGTCGCACCGGAAAACTATAGCATAATTAGGAAACTGCTAACTGAGAAATTTGGAAACACATCGACAATCAAGAATTCGCTGTATAGCAAATTTCAAAACATCAGAAGAAATGACCGAGATTGGATAGAGACAATCGAAGCGATTGAACGAGTCCTCCGACAATTAGAAGCCATCGGGGAGAATTCAGAACACTTGAGTGTGCAAATGATTTTTGAGAGAAAATTACCCCAGTGGATTTTAACGATGGTGTCAGCAAAAACAGGAAGACGACTCTTGGTCAACTGATAAATTGAGAAGCTGTCTGAGAAAAATAGCAAGAACAGAAGAAGAAGTTGCTCGAACCCAAATGTGTGATGCTTCCGGATTCGAGAAGAGACTGGTGCAAGCAAAAACAAACCGACAATTCCGAGAAACGAAAAGGAAAAATTCCTCGGCTCTATCTATGTTTTTTCCCTTCCAGCAAAGTGGCTGGGAAAAAACGATGTCCCGAAAGAAATCGAAAAAAGAAGTCCAAACAGAAATTCAACTAAAAGAAGGCCTTGTTCGTTTCACAAAAAGAATCATTGGGATGATGACTATCAAGTCTATAACACCGTGAAGCAAAGGACGGAGCGTTTGAGAAAAATCGATGCGTGCCTAAATTGTCTACAAATGGCCATGTAGAAAAAATTGTCAAAAACCAAAAAAAATATGTTTTCATTGCAAGTGACGACATAACTCAGCGCTATGTGCTGAAGATCGCAAGGATCTCAAACTAGAAAATTCAAAAGAAGAAAAATTGGAACCAAAAATAACAAATAGCACAGTAGCGGATCAAGGAAAACAGAAAATAAACGGATTTTGCTGTTGTGTAAAGAAATCAGCGTCATAAATCCACAAGCTCCGAGAATTCAAACGAAAGCGCTAGCATTATTCGATATAGGTTCGCAATTATCATTCATTTCAATTAACTTGGCGAATCGACTGAAACGTCAAGAAACTAAAAATGAGGAATTGTGCATAGCTTCATTCGGTAATAAGATACCGAAGAAGTGCTATTCAAAGAAGGCAGAAATCGGTGTAAAAATCGGAAAAAAAAAATGTCATCATCTGCGAGGTCAACTTTATGGAGCATCTCACGAATAAGCTGCAAGTGATAGAAATCAACGATAAATAATTAAAAAAAAGGAATTAATGGAATAAAGAGCTATTGGAAGCTACCCAAAATACTCATTGGCCTTTCAAATTCATCAAATTAGACAAAGCATAAGAATAAGAATCAGGATTCCTTTTGCATCCAAACAAAACTGTGTCCAATGCTAGCCGGAAATGGCTCTATGAATAAAATTCTTAACGGGAAAGCGATATCAATCGAGACAGTAGTAATAGGAGCAGCAAGAGAGACGAGTCACGATGATATAGATCAATTTTGGACATTGGAGCTTATCGGTATCCAATATTGTCGAACGAAGATGATGATGAGCAAACTCTCAAACAATTTAAGAGAACTATAACAAAACAAAGTGGAAGATATCAAGTTTGCTGGCCTTGGAAAGAATCAAAGTACAAGTAAAAAGTCATTATTGAATGTGTTTGGGCGTCTTAAAACGTTGATCACAAGACTATAAAACAATGAAGAGATACTCCAAAGATATGACGAAACAATTCAAAACCAATTGCAGGCGAAAATAAATGAGGAAGTTTTCCCGGAGATGAATTAAAAAGTCTTAATTCACTACTTACCTCATCACGAGGTTATTTCTTCGCCCAAACCTACAACGAAACTCGGAATAGTTCATGATGCGTCTGCGCATCTTAAAGTTACCAAAAGTTTGAACGAATCTTATACCGTGGACCTATAATGCTTCCGGATTTAATAGGAATATTACTACGGTTTCGAATGATGAGAAATGTAATTATAGCTGATGTAGAAAAAGCATTTTTGCAACTGGAACTGCATCCCTCTGATAGGCATTGCACCAGATTTTTCTGGTTAAAAGATATTAAACGTATAGTTAGTTACCGAAGGAGTCGAAACAATCAGTCTGGACATCCTTGCAATTACGGAAAGAGTAGTTTTTTTCGATAGTTATGGCCAAATAAGTTGTATCTCCAAGAAACTGACAAATTGACCTAAATTAGATGAAGGTGTTTATGAGAAAATGGAGATTGCCTCATTTGGCGATAGGAATCCAAAAACATCGGTTTTCGCCACAACAAGCATTGGAATAAAAAATATGGATGACGACAATGTCCTCCTGAAGTTGCAATCGTTACTTACCTAACTAGCCAGCTATAAATTATCCTTGTGAACGAATATGATACGATATTGATATCGACTCAATTGACACTAGAAGACATGGTGGGACATTAGTAGAAACCAGATATAATTATCGGAATTTATTATTTCTTCAATTCATTCAATTCTATAAAACTCAGGAATGAGTTCAGGATTCTCTCCATTTAACTCAATAATCAGTCCAGTGGTAGACGGAAGCAGCTACATAAACAAATTCCGAGACAGCGATTATAAAGAACTTTTCGATTTAAGAGATCTAATTGAAGGATGGAACAGTATGCAAGCGACGACAGTAACCCAAATATCGATACAGAGAATAGAAACATTCAGAGCGAAAACAAGAACACGATTACACCTCACAAAAAACAACTCCAGACATATATATGATTCTGAAAACTAAAAATCATAGGCATATGGTAAGATCCAAATCTTCATGATAACGAAAATGTGTGAGAAAAGTTTAGAGGAAACATCATGACTGTCAGTAGCAGATTTTAAGTTGCTTGGCAATGGAAAAAAAGAAAATTCAAGCTAAACTTCAACTGGCTTATGTTTCGGCCGACTAAAAATGTTGATCAGGACGCTTTAAAGCGACGAACAATTATTCCTGAAATATAACGAAACAATTCGAGAACAACTACAATTCAATATCATCAAAAAAATAGATCCAGAAAACGGCTAGGGTTTTATAACGTCAAGCAAAGCCATAAAAAAACTTAGAATTGTCTATGATGCGTCATTTCACACAAGGAAATGCAAAGTTCAAGTGATGTCTTACAGCCCATAACGCTTCTTGATTTGGCAAGAATATTATTTCGATTCCGAACGATGCAAAAAGTGGTAGTGGCCCATATTGAAAAGGCTTATTTGCAATTAAAACTACTACAAACAGAAAGGAACTGCACTCGATTCCTTTGGTTAAAGGATATTCGAAAGCAAGTATCGGAAGAACATTATCGTTTTCAACGATTCCTGTTTGGAGTGTTATCATCAGCTCGTTCTCGAAATTATTAAGAATTTCTGCCTCGATAATTTCATTTTACCAACCAGGGATGCGAATGAAGTTGTCGCAAAATATAAATAAACTGAAACTGTCTTTGGAAATGCTTAATTGAATATAAAAGAATTTCTGTCCAATGAGAAGGAATTTAATGCCAGGATTCCAGAACAAGATAGAGTGGAAGGAAATCAGACTAAAAAGATTCTTGATATTTACTGGAATCCTAATAGTGACGTTTTTCAGATAAATCCAAAACTTTGCATCGTACAATGAAGTTATTCCTTCAAGGTCAATGGAAGAGAGAAATTGGTTGGGACAAACCATTAGCTGACGAAGACTATGAAAAATTGGAAAGTCTCACATGCTCATAGCCCGCGCATATGAAGGTTGCATATGCTGCGCAAATTTGCAAAACAAGAAAAGAAAGTGTCCTTGACTTTTGTTAAATCTCGAATCACTTCTATCAAGGGCACAACCATACTAAGATTAGAATTATTAATTGTATCCATTGGAATATGCGCTGCTCAATTCGTCATCAAATAAATGGAATTGGAACAAGCAGAAGTAATCGTGTGTCTGGGGTTAGATTCTCAATGCATTTTGCACTGGATAAAAAATCACGTCTTTTACCGAAATTCGTACAGAACCGCACAGAAAAAATAAAAAAGACTAAGTTTGCATTTTGATATATTCCAAGTGAAAATAATATAGCAGAGTGGCTGCAAGAGGATTAGATCCTCTCTAACTATCAAGTTTCGAACTATGGTGAGAAGGACCAAGATGGTTAAAAAGGGACGAATTGAAATGGCCACAGTGGGAATACAATATTGACGAAAAGCACGACGAATACGAAAGCAATCAAGAAAATGAGAAAATTTTAGCATTGGTCACTTAACGAAATATCAAGAAAACAAATATCAAAATCAACGCAAATCAATTCAGCAAAATGTCAAGGTTAATTTGAACTACAGCTTGGGTTTGAAATTCTTAAAATTAACATTCAAAGGAATATTTCCTTGACTAGAAGTCGCAACAATAAAAAATCGATTCATTAGATGATTGCGAATCTGCTTGGAAAATATTAATAAAACAAACGCAATCCGAAGAAGTATTAGTAGAAGAAATAGCGAAATGAAATTTATTCCAAATGAGAGGATTATAGAGAATCACAATCTTGTTAGAGTTTTCGGAACTGGATGACTTCAATCTATATTCAGTAAATCTTCCCAGACATAATCATATAACCAAACTTATCATGCAAGGAAAACACGAATAAATGGATCATGCCGTTATCGCTCATACAATTTCAAGATTAAGGAAAGCATTCTGGACATCAAAAGGAAGAGCCGAACCTGCAAACGGTGAATGGTGAAACCAATTAAATTTTGCGAACTATGACAAAATATCCAGAATCTCGAGTGATACTTCTCCAGCATTCGTTGAATTGGTCTAGACTACTTAAACACCATATCGGTTAGAACCGAAACTGGATTTTCAAAGAGATGGATTGCCTTTTTCACCTGTTTCACAACAAGAATTGCACATTTAGCAATGACAGGCGATTTATCTTCCTGAACGTTCTCGGAAGATTTATTGCCTGAAATGGTAATCCTGAATTGATTTTAAGCCAAAACGTTAGTCAGTTCCGATTAGTTTTTGAGATTTTAATGGACCAAGAAACACGAGTGAAAGAATTTCTAACAAAGGAAGAAATGAAGTGAAAAAACTTTATTCAAAAAATCCCTTGGAGCAGAGAAATTTATGGAGGAATAATTGGACTAACAAAAAGCTCTAGGAAGAGCTGTAAGAAGGAAATTGTTAATCGAAGCGTACTTAATGATTGTGATGGTGGAAATGAAGGGCATACTAAATACGCGTTCCTTAACTTATGTGAATTTCGAGGACTCCATAATTATACGTTCAATATGCTTCATTTCTCCTGAAGTTCTCTACTAATACCAATAAAAAATGATAGTGATCAGGATAAATGCATTCCTTATAAGTTAAATACTCAAAAAAGGCTTATCACGCATTGATATAATACATTGGAAATTCTCGACAAGTTTTGGGAAATATGGAAGGAAAAATATTTAACTAGCTGAAGGGAGCGGACGCAAAATGTAAAACAAATCGCCTAAAAGTCTTT
The DNA here is from genome assembly GCA_002249935.1 of Onchocerca flexuosa. Taxonomy (NCBI): domain Eukaryota; kingdom Metazoa; phylum Nematoda; class Chromadorea; order Rhabditida; family Onchocercidae; genus Onchocerca; species Onchocerca flexuosa. Next base: position 7,230 of record KZ270075.1, read on the forward strand.
AGACAAGAGTTCTTTGTAAAGGAGAAATTGTGATCGTAAAGAAAAAAACGACTGAAACATCTCGCAACTCATCGAATCTGCCAAAAATCAAAGAACTCAACACAAGCACTGATGGGGAAATCAGAAGTATCCAAATAGAATTATCCTACGGGAAAATTCTAAATCGTCCAATTAATATGTTATATCCTCTTGAAATAAACTAGCACGAAAATTCGACAATACCAATTAAAGATTTTGCGGATCAAATTGAAGAAGAACCTATAGCAGGATGAACAAGAAGCGCTAAAAGGAAACAAAAACCCAACACCTAAGAAAAACACGATGAAATTGTGAGGAATTGAGTTAGCGCACCCTTTAATATATTTACATAAACAACTTGCAACTTTTTAAAAAATCTAAAAAAAAAAAAAAAAATATGAAAATAGTCTGGTGCGAGCAATCTTATCATGTCTCCCGTTGTCGGAAAAGATGAAATTATTCATGACAGTTTATATTATTAAAAAATTTTGAAATTAATAATTCTTGTTTTTTATTTCTTATTTAAATCCTGTTTCTTATTTAAAATATTTATCACTAATAATACTAATAATTTTGACAAATATTTTACCACCAACTGCGCATAAATTGGCGCCAAATCACGCGCACCCCAAAGTTAATGAAAACAGTCTGTTATTAATAAAGTTTGTACATTTGTCTTGCACAGGTAATCCATATAATTTCATGATTATCCGCATTCTGAACAACATTCTCTTAGATTAATAGTCAACAACCCTTCCTCATTATAAAAATAACACTTCTTAACTTGATTCATATTCATCAAAAATTTTCTCGGCAGCTCCTATTTCTGCTCTACAACAAATTTTCTCAATTATTCTCGTTTTTATATATTTCCCCTTATTCTTATAATATTATTGTTGCATTATAGTAATAGTTCTTTTATTATACGGAAGTTTAGAATTAATACTGAATAAAGTATATACCATCAAGCCTCTTACTTAATCGTCCCACGCAATCAATAATACATCTAGCCCTACAAATAATTTCTTTGAGATATCATCAACAAGAATGGAAACGATTTCCAACACCCGTAATCTATGACTAATTTTGCTTAAAAATACTTCTGAAGCAAAAGCTACACCGAAAATTTTACTTCCACTCTCCTATTTTTCTATTATATCTTTATTTTCATTTTCATCAGTGTTGTAATATCGTAATTTAGTTATTCGCGAAGTTTATTTTAATACCAAATGAAGTATTATTAATTTAATACCAAATGAAGTATTTTTAACCAAACTTCCTCTGTAGTTATACTGAAGCTCTCCCAAAAACTCTCCTTAATATATTTCCTTAAAAGTTTCCGCAATTTCCAACATTTCTGCGAAATAACTGCTTTCCACAAATAAAAAAGTAAACGAACTACATCCTTAACAAAAAAAATAAACGAAAAAACTTAAATTACATTCTGCTCCAAAATCCGAGCCCTTTAAATCCTTTCGGGATTCCTTCTCCTTTCCTGATCTTCAATATGCCGCCTTATGATTGATTGATCTCACTTTTTTTATCTGTTAATCGAAGTGCTTTGGCAAGAAACATGTTTATCCTTACGGTGATATAACAAAAATAAGTGCTCATAGATGAAAACAAAACTTTTTTGAATGTAACAATGTGTCAAAATTTCAAATCAATGAGTAAAGACTCGAAACACTGCGTTAAAATGAACAACGATAGTAACGATAAAGAGATAATTTTAATACCCCACAAATCAAAAAACAAACGTACTACATTTCTTAAAAAGCAAAAAAACAAACGAAAAAACTTAAACTGCGTGCTTTATCAATTAAAAAACATGCGCCTATTCGAATGCGACGTTTTACAAAACTTTTAAATTAGTCGGTGAAGAACTTGACATCATTGCAGGAAATAGCTGTGATCAATGTTGAAAGTAGGCGCGGCGAATAAATTCTGTCCGCTGATGAAGGCATTATGCAGGGAGAAGTAGAAAAATTCAGTCCGTTCATGTGGGCATAGTGCAAGGCTAAGTCAAAAAATGATCCACTACCTACTTTTAGCTGTCACGAGCGTGACACGTCTATTTAAAAACACGCGCCTATTAGAATGCAAGGTTTTTCAGAATTTGAAATCAATCGGTAGAGAACTTCACGATTTTTAAAGATCCACAAGGAGCATTTGCATTGTTTTTTACCGTAAATGGGGCTCAAAAAGACTTCATAAAAACTGGATTTAGCTATTTTGTACAATCCCTTATTCAGCGCAAATTTGAAGCACATATATTTTTGGTGCAATAATAAGAATCGATAGAAGAATGTTATTTAAAATGTCAATCTTAATGTCAATAATAAGTGATCCATTTTCTTTCATATCGCAATTGGCTTACTGCTTTCAATTAATTTTTCTTTGTATCGTCGTAACTGGTCGGAAAGAAAAGAAATTACTGGATGAATTAAGATATTGAGGATTGAAATTAATTCAATGGACGACGCAGAGATCAGTATGGATGACAAAAATGGACAGTTGAAAAGACAGAATCGAGACAGAAGAAAACCGAAATGAAATGAGAAAAGTGCTTTAATTACATCTTAATTTTTTTCAAAATTACTTTTCAAACATTTTGCCTTCCAAGAAACTTTAAAACTTATTAGAAGCAAATCTCTCAGAAAAATAAATCAAATAGCGGAAGAATTGAAGAATGAACTCGTAATTTGAGAGGTTTCATCTCGCCACGCGTTACCGTTAAATTTTGCTTTGTTCAGAAATTTTGAAATTTCCGCATCATTTTTTAATTAAGGAATATTTTATTTTCTCCTTATAAAACTAAAAAATATTTGAAACAAGTTTATTGAAAGGAAAACACGAGGAACTTAATCATGCACAATTAATCGATTTTTAAAGACTTGGTTTTTTCTTTTTTTTTTAAGTTAAAATCGACTTATTAGAAGTATTCTCAAATCCAATTATATTCTAAGTACAAACTGAGGGCGAAATGAGACTTAAACTTTAAACTGAAGAACAATTTCACGATTTATAAAAGCCCCATTTTTCCTCTAACCGAAAAGGATTTTAGATTAGCTTAATGAGATAGTCCGGAGATCCGAATCGCAATGCAACTGAAACGGAAGGTTTTCGAATGCTGGGTACGAATTAAGTACGCCTACCTATTAGATTAAAAGTTATTAACAAATCGATAAAATCATTGCGCACTCATAACCACCTGAAAAATAAGAGAAAATATGATGCAGAAAAGACGATAAATGGTTGGAATATTTATACGGCGATGAATGTTATAATAGGAACTCATTACATAGTCTGAAAAAAGTCTGGCAGTTCTACATTTTTTAATAGCCTGAACTAGCGGTGATGGTAGGGAAATATACGATAGAGATATATAGATATAAGATAGGGATATATACAAATAAACTGTTAGATAGTTATAACGTTGCACTAGTTCATTTACTTCTATTAAGGATTGATAAAAGAATCTTTGTCACATAGAGATTTCAATCTTTTATTTTAATTACAACAGATGAGTCTTACAGGAATAAAATATTCTCTTTCTAGGACTTATAATTATCGATCTTCTCGAAGATTTTGGATCAACATTCTCTCAATATTTTCTGTACATTTTCTCGGGTTTGGTGACTTCTGATTTAATATTTAATATTTGAGTGATGTTTTGGCTCGGGAGCCCCCAAATCACCCACGTATCGTTCCTGATCGAATTGATTCAAACCACAAGGACGACGCCATTCTTGCCCTTGTTCACGAAACCATTTATTTGCTGTCCATTTAATTCCGGTTAGTACCGGACATGCAGCATGTCGAGAACGCATGTCTACTTCACCGTTACGCATCAAATTATACCAGAATAGTGCTGTATTCTACAAAAATCCTACTGCATTAATTGAGTATTATCAAAGCAAGCTATGACAATTCAGGCATATTTAATTTGCTATATCTAGACTAAAGCAAATTTCGTAGGACTGTAAATTTAAAAGTTTTGTGTAAATTGCGCAAAGTATGAAAATTTTCAAAACATTTATCTATATTTCGATCGATTCTTTTTATTCGTCTCATAAATTCTTTTTTCCTTTTTAACTGTTACATAAAACAAACAGATCATGATAGTAATGAAGTTAAATTCGAAATTAATATTTTTATTTCGCCACATACATCGTCAAAAGATATTTTGTGCGATGCCTTTGGATCTTCTAATAATTTATCGTCAGGCAAAGGTGATTTGATTATCTCACAAGTTTTTTGAGTGTGCTTATTACCGGAGAAGCCTTGCTACCATATAGGAATTTAACACTTATGAAAATTAATGCAAAACAGCGCCTTAAGTATAATTTCAATATAAATACTAACTGATTCAAAAACTATACAACATCTGTTTGACTGATGTGTAGCATCCAATATTTGACAGCCCACCTTAATGCATGGTAATGACATTTTTAAATTGGTCATGAATACCGTCCGACCACCGATTTCTGGTTCAGTCATCTATAATAAAACAACAATTATTGTAAAAATATTTTCAATTTAAAGAATTAAAATTATCGAAAAATATTTAGAAATAAATGAAATGGAAATAAATGAACACGTAGATCAAAAGTGTTGCTATTCGATTTCCATTTCTCAATTTTCCGAAGCACTGATCTTTTTTCTGAAAACGTGGTATTTTATTATCAACATATGAAAATGATCAAAAAGTCCCGAATGGTATTTTATTATCAACATATGAAAATGATCAAAAAGTCCCGAATGGTATTTTATTATCAACATATGAAAATGATCAAAAAGTCCCGAATGGTATTTTATTATCAACATATGAAAATGATCAAAAAGTCCCGAATATCAGATTCACTAAATCTTCATAATTTGTATTCAAATAAGAAACTTAAAAAAAATCATATCTATTCATAGCACAATGATAATAGAAGTAGAACAGCAACAGAGATAACACTTATCAATGAACAGTCGAAATGAGGTTCGTATTGTCCACCAATTCCATAATTACGGATCTGAAATATCTTAGGTGCTGAAACGGTCTCTCTGCCCATGATCCACAGAAGTGAAAAAATTTTTGCAACATTAACAGCCATTTTCTCAAAACATCCATTTGAAACAACAGAAGAGCAGAAAAATGATAATTTTCATAATTTCGAACATCCTAATCTCTAACTAAAATTTAGGAATCTGGAAGAATGACCACAAGATCCTCCGCGGTTTCTATTTCGAGATTTGTAGCCAGTTCAAGACGTCTGTCGATGCGCACGACTATTTCATGTTCCGTTGATTTTAACTCGGCACTAAGAATAAATTCATTATTTAATGAAAATTTAATGGTTGGACAGAAGATTAGATTAGTTTTCTTTTTTTTTTCTCTCTCTCTCTTCTGCTAATCAAAGAAGCAAAATATTTTTATTTGAATAGTGATCAATTTCATCCATTTGTCGCTCAAAATGGAAAAAAGACGATAACAGATTTTTTTTGCATTTGTCAGTCAAATTTCCATACAGTTTAATGAAAATTCTACTTGTCATGAATCCAGAATAAGTTGTATATATGAATATTTACCTTTTGGCAACAAGAAAAGGAATTGGCTCAAACCTTCCAGTCAAAAGATTGAGAGTCATAGATCGTTTCAACTAAAATTACTGTGATATCGAATCTGTTGAGTCTGAAGTAAATAATTTACCCATTCCCCTTTCTCCATTCTTTTTTGCTTCTAGAAAATGAGCATGCCGTTTACATGAATAAAAAGCAAGTGTTCCTTATTACAACCTCAAATCCTAAAAAGTTCTTCACCGATTGTTTTGAAGTTTTGAAGCAAGGTTGTATTTGAACAAGCCCATGTTTCTATATAGTTATAATTACTTTTTTTTCTACCTGCTGCAACAGGTGAAAAAGCGACCTGCTGAATTTTTTGACTCATTTACACCGCAGCTTTTTTCTGAATTGACCGCCTACTTTCTGCATTGACCGGGAGCTGACCAGGCTTTAAGCATGATCGCGTGCAACTAATACTATAACATAAAGCAAGAAATACTATACATGCCTTAGGCATTGCAAGAGTTTGGATAATTTGCGCCTCTTCCTCTGATATAATGTTGTAAAATAATACAACCAGCGGATTTTGACGAGCAATTTCTACTTTGAATGGTGCCAGACGCAAATACGGGCGATCCATTTTATAGTGGCAATATAATTGTAATTGTGCCTTTGTGTTCTGCAAGAAATTCGCCAAATTCGGAACTAAAAATTTGGTAAATCCGTCAGTACGTTACCGACTTGTTGTAATACGTTGCCTTATTGACAAGCTTAATCAATGTTATCCGAAAGCCAGCGATTTTGATTATATTCAACCTTGGCCATATTTTGCATGAAAAAGTTAAACACATGGCGATGAAGAACTTACGACGGGTACTTCTTGACGACATAATGCTTCGTATGTAAGCACCATACCTTCATCGAATCTATTTTTATGCCGTAAGTTATTAATTAGTGGAATATCTCGCCGCATATCGATGCGTTGGATTCCATCATTTTCCAAGAAATCTTCATACACTCTTATATTTCCTTTGGCTCGCGGATGATCCGAATCTGTAGTGTAAGCAGAATAAAACACTTCGTGCAACGGAAGAATCAAAAATGATTAACATGCTATTAAGTTGCGTATCCTGTATCGCATATGAAACTTATTTCGGCCTGATGTATAATGCTTTTATGCTACTAAAACTGAGAATTATTTCTTTTAAAAAAGAATTCAATGACAAGTGACTTACTCATGCGATACAATTCATCTGTAAGCAGCAAAGCTTGTTTCAGATTACCCTGTTTATACAGTGAGAAAGCCAAATATTCGAGGATATCTTCTAAGTTCGCGGTTGGAACATCTTCCTTCTCGACACGCTCTCGCGCTTCCTGCATCCACATAATGGTGTGGTAATAGTCAAATGTATGGTATGCTACACGACCAATTTCAAAACAATCACCAGCTGCAACATCCGAAATTTTAAAATTGATATATTTTCTTTTTTCGAAATTCTCTCGATCTTGAAGAAAGCAAAAGAAGGTAAAAAAGAAAGAAGAACGTTACCTTATCCAATGTTTCTTAAAATTATTTTTCAAAGAATCAAAACTAACCAGTTAAAACAACAGTTTGCAGTTGAGAATTCAAGATTTTCCCTTCAGCAATATTCTTGGTATCCATTTGATAAGTGTCTTGCAAACGTAACAAACTATTTGCTGCGCCTGACAGATCCTCCTATAGAATCCTCCACGATAGTACATCACTAATTAATTTACAACTGCACTTACTAAGCACACATCGAATGGAGCTGAGACGGTTTGAAAACGAAATTTAGTAGATTATTCTCATAAGAGGCTAAATTGAAATTAACACTCGCTATAGCTTGGCAGAGCCTGAGCAGCAAGCATCAGCATATCGTTTGTCGAAATCTTTAGGTAAATATTTCTCAATAGCATCTGAACGCATTTTTACCTTTTAGTCTATGATGTTCAAAGCAGAAAGTAAGTTTTATCGACTTTGAAAAAATATACTAAAATCCGATATATATTTCTGTCAGACGGTCGTTTATATCACAATTCATGGTCCTTCTTTAAAAAAAAAAGAGAATTGTGAAGCGGAAATAAAGAACCTCTGTAGGATAGTTGATACGCTTAATAACTTTCTCACGAGTAAAATTACGGATGACATCATTGGCCGAGTTTAATCGCATGATCTTTACTACTTTGTTCCAGTCTGTTATCATCTCTTTAATTAAAAGAAAGTCATTGACTTGATGTCTTATAGCCTCTCCATCATCTCTGATAGCTTTATCATTGCGTTCTTTTACTTCTTGAGCGAATCTAAAATTATATTGGTGGTTTGTGGAAAGAGCTATTAAACATTAACAATGATGCGATCACATTCGTCCTCAATCTTTTCCAAAAATCACTCTGTTTTAAAAATTCTTCAATATTATTAATTTAACAACAATTTAGTAACCATCTTGATTGGCAGTGATTTGGAATAACAGCTATTGGTTTTAATCGCAAAAGTCTGCTTCGTAACTTTGGTTTATAAAAGATTGGCATTTACGCTACAGCATTTTGTCAATGAAATAGGAAGGTGTAATCATAATGTTACGACCTTTAATCTAGTTTATATTGAAGCGAGTAATGATGAAATCAAGAGCAAAAGAGTTAAACTCAGTCCAAAAGATAATATAAACCGCTTACTTCCTTAGATAATCAAGTCTTCCCAATTCTTTTTTCATGTAACCATTAATCATTAAAGGAATATCTTTTTCAACTCGAATTATCGCTCTTAGCGAATCAAGGCATGAGTAAAATTCGGCAGAAATTCCAGCGATGAATAAGAATATATTAATTACTCTCCGCAATTCCATTTTCCTGTAATCATCAGCATTTATCTTTTCATTTCCGTAAACAAAGTAAATTCCAGGAAGAATGATTTAAAAGACATCAAACGATTTCAAATCAAACTAGTACTAAGCACATCAGTCTTTCTTTTGTACAATGGCAATTTCACCGATGAAAGGCGGAAGACTCAATTTCTTCTCACCAGCGGTGCGCACAAAGCCCGAAGATTCACATTTACAAGATGATAATTTGTTGGAGCCGAATGATGCAGGAACATTGCTGTTGACGTGCAAAGCTATGACTTCTTAAGAAGACGTCATTGATCATAACCGTGAGGGACTACTGTTAAGAAAATCTGACGTTATGCACCACATTTCCACGAAGTTTCCACATTCATTTACGACAGCTTTAGAAAAAAATTGTAAAGAATTTCCGATTTTATAATATCTTTATCTTATACTACGATATTATAATATCGAAAATTCCGTAGAGTTAGAAAGCAAATGAAAACAATCAATAAACGTGAAACGGAAATTCTCTACAATTTACAACAGGATGGACCAAAGCCGAAAGAAAGAAAAGAAGTGAACGAGCAATGTGGCGAGACAGAAACAAGAAAAGAAGGTATTGAATATTTGAAGGAATAATCCAATTATGTAACTGGGCAAAACGAATTGGAATTCTTATGAAGAGTTTCTGTTCAGCTGGAATCTCTGTTTTCAGTTTCCACTCCCACACGAAACAAGCACATCATACGACATTTTTTTTTTCTCCAATCTCTGTGACGAGCTTCTGGTCAGCTCGAATTTCTTTTACTCTTTGCATTGCCGCTAACTTAATTTTTTCCTTATATATAGTCTTCACATGTCATATTCAAGGTGTTCATTTCAGATGATTTACATGTTTGGACATTTTAGAAATAAGAATCAATTACACATAAATAAGTTTCCAAAATGTGTGTACTAGATAAAGGTGAAAGTTAGAAATCAGACTGATACTTTTTTTTGAATCAATGGAGTGCGAAATTCAAAAAATCCATATTAAAACAACGAAATATCAAGACCACCCATAATAGCTTCTGAAAAAGTCTTATAGTTAAGTCTTCGTCATATAAGTCTTCGTATTATACATCAATTTGATTTGGACATGGCCTAGTTAAACAGGAGTGAATTTCTTTTAGACAAATAATACTTAAAAACTGTTCGCGCGTTAAACTTCTGTACTATAAGGATTTTGCTGTGATCGGAACATTCTTATTCGAAATATAAAAATTGCATCGGCCATTCTATTGAATTCCGTAAAAACAATAACACCTCGTCTTTAGAAGATTAATCAGCAAATGGAAATTTAAAGAAAGGTGAGCATAATTTTTGAGAATCTCATTTATAGTCTGGCAAAGCGATTGACGTAAAATGGCCTAGTTTTTCCGAAAGAGAGAAGGAATTTAAATAAGCAAACACTGATGCAGCATTCTACTGAGAACTTATCCAAACTGCCAGAACTAACCTTTTCTATATCATATCTTTATTTCAATAGTTCATTTGATAACAGATTAAATCAACAGCGCTTACTGCATTTGACATCTAAAGTCCAAAGATGATAGAATCGAAAGGTTTCGAAAATGAAAGTTTAGCATCACTGACGATCTGTTTAGGACTAAATCAAACTTTTCATATGTTGGAGCATTTATACGTAAATAATGCAGATTAAAAATCTGACAGAATATTTCGAATTTAGGAAATTTAGAGACTTATTAAACTATAGACATGATGGACAGCACATAGATCAGCACGGACGATGAAGAAGGACTTTTGGATAGACGAACTGGAATAGCAGGAAATCGAAAAAAGCTAAAAATTACGTAAGGCGCATTCATTATATTTCTGTCTTTTCTTTTTTCAGTCTCATGATAAAAAAAGGGATTTATTCCAATCAATGCTTTATATAATTCTATCAACAGCGTTTCGTCTCTAAGCAGAGAATAGTCGTGTTGGTTGGTTACTGATGGGGATAAGTTGATGTTGTCTTCAAAAAAAGAGAAAATACCAGCGCTTTCAAACATTTTCGCTTTCTCAAAATTTTTAAGATTTATCGGCGGCAAGTCCTCCGATAAATAAATCAAAGCAGAAATGAAGAAAGTTATGAAATTTTCGCGCAACTTTATTAAAATATATTTATTTCCTTTTTATACCATTCTAATTTTAAAATATTTGAACAAATTCCTAAAACAAAACACGAGAAATCCACAGCCAATTGATTCTTGGAAACTTGATTCTGAATAAAATCGATTTGTTGGCATTGTTCTGAAGACCACTTGTATTCTAAATGCAAACTAGCGGGCGAAATAGGACTTATTCAATTGATGAAGATGACTTTCAAAAATTTTACTTGCGGAATATAAATTTAAAATTTGCAAAGCACTAGATAAAGTAACGTAAAAAATACAGCTGTAACTTTCAATTGCATATTTCTGTGGTGTCGCGGATCTTCTATGACCGTTACAATAACTGTGATTTCTGGAATTATCGCCATTGGTCTTCTTAATCGTGACAATAACTGAGAGTTCTTTAAATTCTTGCTGTTTTATTCTCGAAATCTCAAACTTGGGTAATTAAATCCTCAACATAAAAATGATAACACGACAGGACATGACAAATACAATACCAATACAACCAAATGACCTCGTGGTATTACATCCTTTTACAATGATCGGTGGTCAGGAGCCTCTTCTTATTTATGGAAGGAGGAACCCGCAAAATTTGACTTACAATAAAGGCAATTTCTAACGCGTGACAGTGCGTCCTTTTTGGCGCGTGACCTCGATTACAACAAAGAATAAAGTACAAAGCCATTTGAACTATAATGATCAAGTCTTTTGCATGTTGTCGTATATTGATGTTTCAATTCCTTTGTTTGCAGATTTACAATTTTGTCTGTTGCATTATCTCTATTGTACTTTTTTTCTTCCATTAATCGTTTTTCTCGAGCTGACACTCGATGTAAGAAATCCTCAGGTCTTAACACCAGGCCTACCTCTTCGATATCTACCAAAGGCCTTTCGTTGATAATCACTTAGTTCAGCGATCAAAGTTATTAATTATGCATTGTTAAGAGTCTCTGTGCCTATTACTCTTTTTAAGGTGTTTAATTCCATAAGTACCCTAGAAACTGCTATAAGATTCTTGGCATTTTCGGAAATTATGTTTTTCGGTTTCTTTCTTCGGCTTGTTAATCTTCTGAATGCTTCTATGCATTGTTGAGAAGACATCGTTTCCATTACTTCAAGGTACACTGCTCTAGTTGCCAAACATGCAAACAAAGCCACCCATCGTTTAATTTTCGCATGATTCTCCATTATCCAATTGAGCCAAATAAATCCACACTAACTGTTTCAAATGTTTGCGTTGCAGTAACTCGCACATATGATAGGGATGTGTCGCTGAAATGGCGAGGAATGTAAGAAAATAAGTGATTCATTATTTTCAAATGATTTGTTAATCTTATTAGATGTGAATATGTTTCTTTGTTGATAAGTCAAATGGCTTTGTAACTTTTATTTTTGGTTTTATTCAACGTCACAAGCCAAAAAGAACGCGCTTCTATGAGTAAAAATGGCGCCTTACTGTCGACCAAATTCAATTAGTTCTCCCTCCATAAATGAAAGAAGCGGGTCCTGACCATAGGGTTCGGTTGATATTGTAATTGCTTCGTACGTTTTGTATCATCAGTTTTCGTTGTAAACGTTTAATCACGCAAGTTTGAGGTTTCGAGAACAATTCAAGAAGAATCCAAGAATTCTCAATCATTGTCACAGTTAAGAAAATGGCCACAATTTTGTTCTAGCCGGCCGAACTCAAAACAGGCGACCTTAGGGTAAGTCAACAAAGAAAGGACGAAGAAGTAGGCTTTTTTCAGATCAACTTAAAGCAAAACCTGAAAGTGAGTGTGATCAAGAGAAAAGGAGAGTAGCGTATTTGGTTAAGAGAGAGATAGTAGAAGGTGAAAGTACTCACTCTCGAAGTATGAGAAAGAAGAATAGGAAGTCAATATCCTACCTTATTAAAATGAATTTGAAAAGCTTGCATCAGAAATTAAATGTATTGGAGAAGGCAGAAAATATTTGTGCAGAAGAAACACAAGAAAAATTAAGTGACCTGCTCGGATGTTTGAAAGAAGCATTAGAACATATAAGCGATTTAGCTATCAGTCAAGAAAACTGCGCACTAGCTATGAAGAATTTGAAGGAGCGATACGGTGACAAACAAAAACGAATCATGGAATTATATAACATGTTACAGAAACTGGACAAGTCAAACCGAAATGTGGTCGCACTAATAAGGGAACTATTGAATATCCTTTCCCAATTGAAAGAATTAGTAGAGAACTTAGAAATAAATCAACTGTGGACTACCATAACGGGAAAATTGCCGGATTATCTCTTAGGCAACTTCATATCAGAGAAGTTAAGGAAACATGAGTGGACGATGCAAGATACAATAATATTCTTAAAAGAATATATAAATCTTACAGATATTCTAGAATTCACAAAACAAATGCAGCAAATGAGATACAGAAGAATATACGACACCTATCTACATTTAGCTTCCAGAATGCGAAGTCCAAATCTAATTCTCATGAAATGAAACGAATGGCCATTTGTGTGACAGCAATCAAACCACGCTGTGAATGTAGTTATATAAGCCGTCATAAAGAAAGAAAAAAGAGGTTATCTTGCGTCTTTTGCAATGGTGATTATTGGAATGACAAGAGTGATATTTGTCCGACTGTGAAAGAAAGATTGGAAAAGTTGAAGAAATTAGGACTTTGCGAATTATTTATGGAAAAAGATCATTTACAGCAGATTTGCGCGAAGAAATTGAAATGCTTTCATTGTAGATCTGAACATTATAGTGCTCTTTGTAAGAAACAGTACGAAATGAAACAAAGTAAAGACTATCAAATCGGTGAACAAATGAAAGGAAACTTTAGGGCTGTGGCATCCACGATATTGGATGATGGCATTCGGAAAACGTGTATGATGTGCAAAGAAGTAAAACTAATCAGTCCAAAGGAACGAGGACATAAATAATGGCTTTAATTTTCTTTGACGAAGAAAATGATTATAACTACATTATGGAATCGATTGTAAACAAATTAAAACTGAGATAGGCAACTTCAAATGTAGGAATGTTAATAACAGAAATGTTGGACACAAGGAAATATGAAAACGGAAAAGTGACTTTCGGAGTTCGAACTCTGAGTGGAAATGTGAAAAACTTTCAGCCGTGTGTTGTCCATTCAGTATCGAACTATATCGGTGGCAATGAGAAGCTGGAAAAAGAAAAGTGGGGAAACCAGACGTATTACTAGGCATGGAAGGAATTGCAGATTTAATCATCCGTTGTTCCATGAAGCAATCACCGGGAGAAATAGTTATGGAAACAGAAGTAGGACTGGTCACAGATGGTACACGAAGGGTGAAATAGGACAAAACAGAAGTGGAATATAACGAGTCTCATAAAATTAAAGCAATTGTAAACATAACAAAAAAGGAATCACAATTACAAATGGATCAGATTGGACAAACGTGGAAATTAGAAGCAATTGGAATCAAAGATTTAATGACAGAATATCAGGATGATGAGGCTCTAGAAGCATTTCAAAAATCGCTCACTGTGAATAACGAAGGAAGATGTGTTGTGGGCTGGCAATGGAAGAACCAAGAGATCACACCAGCAAAGGGATATGGACTGGCACAAGGACGACTACGATCAACTCTACGAAGATTAAAGGAATCCCCAGAATTATTAGAATATTAAGATAAATATTTCAAAAATTTATTAGAGGAAAAAGTTATAGAAGAGGCAGGGAACCAGGATCAAATATCGCGAATATCTTATCTACCTCATCAAGCGATATTGACACCTCAGAAATCAACCACAAAGCAAAGAGTAGTGTTCGATGCATCAACAAAAACGAATGAAGGCTCGTCGCTAAATAAATGTTTGCGTAAGTGACAGTAATGTTAACACCATTAATTGGGATTCTTTTACGAGCCAGGCAAGGACATTATCTGGTGACAGTTGATGTGGAGATAACACTTTTACAAGTCAGCTTGAAACAAGAAGAGAGAGATGTCAGTAGGTTCTTATGGCTGAAGGATAAATCGAAGGAGGCAACTCAAGAAAACCTCGTTACTTTTCGCTTCGCACGAGTTCCGTTTGGCGTAATATCATCGTCTTTTCTATTAGCCGCTCTTATTAGACATCTTCTGAGTGAAGAAAGTTCTAAATTATCAAAAGAAACTGCGAAAAATCTCTACGTTGATAATGTCGTACTAAACTCAGAAAGTGAATCAGAAAGTACCAGAAAGGCCAAGGAAGCGAAAGAACTGATTAAAAAGTCAAGATGCAATTAAGAGAATTCCATGCAGACCATGACATTAATATGAACAATGAGCAAGAAATGACAGAAAAAAACAAAGGTGAAATTGCTAGGCATCGAAAGAAATACTAGCAAAGATAAGTTTACATGGAACTGGAAGATACCACAAGAAGGCCTTCAGACTAAACGCCAAATATTACAATTCTATGCAACTACTTACGATCATCGGAATTATTCGGTCCAATCATATTCCCATGGGAACTTTTGATTCAAGTGGAGGTAAGGTTTGTTATGGGATGAAAAATTGGAACCGGAAGAAATGAGACGCTGCTTGGAATTGGAAAAAGCATTCAACCAATTTGATGTCACAGAAGTATCACGCCGCAAGAATACCCAGAGATTCTTGTATTTATGGATGTATCCGAAAAGGCGCGTAGAAGCAGTAGTATGCCATGCAAACCGCAAGTGATATATGGAAAAACAGAATTAAATCGAAAATGCGAAAATAAAAACCAATCTGTCCGTATTTCTCGATTGGAGTAATTCTTCATCTCGTATGGATGAAAAACGCTGGAATTTATCAAACAAGAAATTGAAGTTTCTGCTATCTCTCCATAAATAAATTTTTCCCAGTTCAATTTTTTTTTTTAAAATAAAAAAAAAGTAAAAAAAACAAAAAAAAAATAAAAAAAACTACTACTTGTGTCCTGCACTGGCTAAGAAAGCTACTGGTGAGATCCAGATATATGAGATATATCACAGTATATTAGATATATATATCCAGATATATTACAAATAGAACTGATGAAATAAGATGTGAAGAAATTGAATTCCGTCATGTAAAATGAATAAATAATCCAGCTCACCGGATTTCACAGTGACTTCATCCAGAAAAACTAAAAGATAATTTACTGTGTCGAATATTCCCCATGACTGCGGGATTTGAAAGAAAATTGGCCGGAGAACGAAGTAATAGATGAAAATATTATGAATGTTTGTTCCAGTATGGATGATAGGAGAAGAGATACAATCAAAGAAAATATTGGTTTTGAAAGATGAGATAAGATTCTCATCCTTACTTCAGTTAATAAAAACAATATCATTCTTCCTGCTATTCCTTGCGAAGATTTCAAAAGAAAAGATAAGAAATTTGGAAGAGCTCTCAAGGATCAATTTTACATCTAAAAAGTATGAGAAGGCAACACAATTAGTAATCAAGATGGCATGATCATATAATTGAGAATTCTTATATTGTTATCCGAAAATTTGCGGTATCTGGTGTTGTTATCAAATAATTTGCGGTATCTGAAACTTGGATAATTAAACTCGCACTACGAAAATTTGATAATACAACAACAGACACAATCATTACAATATAAGTCACATCAATAAATTGTTTTAATGACGATTTCGTAAGGCAAGGGAAAATAGAGGCAATTAAACTCGAACATATTCAAACAAACGACTTCGTAGTAGCACATTTTTTGAAATGATCTTATACTTCTTTCTATTTAAAGAGTGAAGATCCTGGTGGATTTTGATCTATAAGAAATCTTTTTTGTTAGCGCATGAGAGCGTGTCTTTTTTAACACGTGGTCTGGGCAAAAACAAAAAGCAAAGTTTGCAAAGTCATTTGACCTAACAACAAAGAAAAAATCGCATCGAGTAAGAGTTACAAATCATTTAAACAACAAAAAAAAAAACCACTTATTTTCTAGTACCCGTCGCGATTTCAGAGAAAACATAAGAATATTTCAGCTGATTGGTCGTTTTCCAGCTGGGTATGCATATTGTAGTTGATTTTAACTAACACCTCTAAGTTTTGCCACAAGGCATATTATTTCAGACAAGCATTTATTTCGTCCGTTGGTTAGTGTCGATCGAAGAATTTGCAAAAAATATTTGTCCAAAATCTCCTTCAATAATATCAATGTATTCGTAAGCGGTCTGATATTTCACGCAAACTTTGATAATCGAGCAAGAGTTCGAGCAATTATTCGTATGACATTGTGCATTCATCCCAAACAATAACCTTACATTTCTACAATATTTTTCCGTATCTGATGCTTTGGAAATCTTTTGCGCCGGATAATACAAGAGCTGAAGCAATTTAATTTCTGGAATCGAATTGCTGCCAAAATCAAACTGATCAGGAAAGATTTGTCAGTTCTTCCTTGTGAATTGGTGAGAAGATTTGTTCAACCTCATTATTAAGAGTTTGCATCAAACGATCTTAAATACCTTTTTGCTCAGGCATGAAACAGTTTTACATCGAACCAAGCAGGAGAAGATTCATTCGGCAGTGGCATTCCTGATTGATTTACAAAACTTTGATTCCGATTTTAAGCATAAGTGTTCAATCGTTATCAACGCTTTGTTGTTGATTTCTACCGTGAAATCTATTCTATGTCTGAAATTTTTTCGTGTTCGACGGAAAATATTTTTAGCCATGTGCTATTTATAGTTCTTTCATAACTTTGCTTAAGATAAAAGAGAGCAGGTGATCAATATGATTTGCAAACAAAGTACGAAATTGATTTGGCATGCTGCGTGCAATCATTAATGCCTACATCTCAGTATTGATCGTTCTCCATTAAATTTAGAGGTTGACATGCATTGCGAAAAGCGGCATGTATAACGTTGTTGACAATTTGCAACTGCTGGAAGGACATTGGATGACACATTTATCAAAAACCGAAGAATGAAGCACCTATCAGTTCTGCCTATCGTTTCTTCGAATTTGCCGGATCTTCGTCGAATCGCTGTTCTTGTATTTTTGGAACAATTTTCTGATCGTATTCCATGTGTAATATGCAGACTCTTCCGCAAACGTATTGCTACGACATAAATGAAAAAAGTAGTAAATGTTAGAGCCGGTGAATTGAGGACTATGAAATAAACGCGTTTTCTATTCTCCAAATGTTCTGCTAAGTAAAAAAAAAAAACGATTTGCTCACTGCATTCCAAGCGCTTCATTTTTCATACTCCATGGGATAGGATAGAGATAAATAAATCATCAATAATATTCAATCCTTTTCATTTTCTTCTATCCTTCTCTTTTTCTCTTCTTTTGCATTTTACATCATTTTGGACAATTTTATAAAAACTCCTATATGCGATAAAAAAAGCTTCACAAATTAGTATAATGCTTGATCAATTAATTTTTAAATTCGATGATGCTTATAAATAAATAATTTTAACAACTAATAAATCTAAATACTTGTTTTAACAATTACCAAATATCAGTAAATGTCGAACAGCCGAAGAAAATTTCATTCAAATGATTTGTAATTCCTTTGGATATCTTGAGTCGTTTCTTTGTTCTTAAATAGCTTTGTAACCCTTAATTGTGCCAACGTTTACCTCACTCTCATGCGCTACTATCAACGAGACCTTCGGTTTTTTTTTTTTTTTTTTAATTTTTCCTTTATTTCGTTTTCTCTTTTTTTTACGTTAATAAATTTTCACCATTAAATTTGTTTCATTGATATTATATGACTTGTAGTTGTTGCGTACTGTGTAAAATTTTTTGCAATAAATAGTTTAGTCACCCAAATTTGAGATGACAATTTTCTCAACAAATTGTTGATGGACATATCTGACATGCCTGACGTTCTAATCGTATACATAGAAATCGGTAAACACAAGCCGGTAAAATTTATCAGGAATGTCAGAGACTGATTTAACGTCTCGCGCCGTACAGTTACCAATCAAATTCCAAACATTAATTTCTAAACAAATACGAGGCGAGAAAAAGAATCGTTTCAACCCGAAAATCGAATTTCTCGAGCTATACATTCACATGATCGAGTCAACCAACGAAATACAACTGCAGTTCACCCAGAAAGTTTCGCCGCTGCAGAAGAAGAACGAAGAAGAAGAAAAATATGAGACGGTCATTGTCGCTGAAATAGCGAGGATGAAACAAGAAAAGCGGTGATTCCTTTGATTTAAATTTGAAATTGCATATTTGATGTAATTAATTGCTAATTGTAAAACAATTTTTTGGTCTATCATGTCAATGAGCTGTAAAAAAGCTCTCGCTTATCATGTTAACGATAAGCTGTCCTGCGCACCAAAGCCGTATGTCTGTGAGACAACAAAGGATCGTTCTTGTCTCACCAAAATGGTACCAGGATCCTCTATCCATGAAGGAGATGAGGGTCCTGAGTACAAAAATTAAAATCATTTCAAAATCAAAATCACTGATAGCTGCCATGAGCTCAGTCGACCGTCCAGCTCGTGGTGTCAATTTTCTTGATATCCTAATCCCATCTTCCTCCCTTTCGTTTGTAAATTTCTATGTAATTTTCTATTGATAATGTCAAAATTGTACTATTGATGTAATTGTTGTAATAACTGCGAAATTAATCATAATAAAGGTTTAATTATTCAAGTTTGAGATTCGTTTGCAAGTGAGCGAAACAACAGGATTGAAGAAATTGTGAGAACGGGAGAAAAAAATACAACCTTACAGTTTTGTCACTATTAGAAAGAAATAGCGACAGTCATCAACGAGAACGGCATTAAAAATTTACTAAATAGTGATAGAGTTTCAAAATCACACCAGAATGATATTAGGGTAATAATATTTCAAGAATTAGGTTTAACTCAAGTAAAACTACTGGACCCATAACAACAGCACCGCAAACAACTCAAAAAATCGTAAACGTGCCTCAATTACCACTGCCAATATTCAGTGGCGATCCTAAGTTATGGAAACAATTTTGGAATGGCTTTAAGACTCCAGTTCACTCATCGGATCCCATTCATCCAGAAGCTGAACTAATTACTCTCCTGCCTCCAAGAGAAAACTTTGCTAGCCTTAAGAGGCTACGAAATCGCTCCCTAAATTTATAAGAGACATTCCACCATCAAGAAATCTCTCTTCAGAAAACTAGAATCCATCAAAAGGGATGAAAGAGATTTAAAGATCACGGTTTAAACTACAGAAAGAATACTTCGACAGCTGCAAGCCCTAGATGAGAATCTAACACATTCTAGCACTGAAAACATCATCGGAACGAGACTTTCGAACTGAATCATAGATAAGTTATGTCAACAAAAAGAGGAACAACGGATATGATCGGCTGCTAAACTCTGATTATTGTGAGGAAAATTGATCGAAAGAAGCCAAAATATCGCCATAAATCAATTCTTTAGTAATGGGAAAACAAAGAACTTAGATGAATGTAAACCTCACAAGTTTCCACACAACACAACATCATTTTTCAAAACTGTGAAGGTGTCGGAAAAATCCGAAAATTGAGATAAACAAGGGATGTTAAAGGTCAGGAAGCGCGTAATTTCAAATGTACCAATAGGCTAATAACAATAGAGTAAATATGTTTCCCACCAAAACGGTAAACATGTTGCCGCCAAACAATCCGACTAACAGGTAAACAAAGCTAAATCATGGGGCGCCGAATTGGAGAACAAAAAAAAGGGGGGATTCCGGTAGGAAATATAAGGATCAAATCTGTAGCAAAAGTTCATTCTTATTCCACGATTGGTTTACGAGCGCCAGTGTTTCTATAACAGTTTCCAACAAGGGTTTTCTACCTACAACAT
>KZ270075.1:60197-72926 GCA_002249935.1 Onchocerca flexuosa
CAGAAATTTACAAATGAAAGGAAGTAAGATGGGATTAGGAAATCAAGAAAATTGACACCGCGAGCTGGACGGTCGACCGAGCTCACGGCATCTGTTAATTGAAATGATTTTCATTTTTGTATTTAGGATCCTCATCTTCTTCGTGGATGGAGGATCCTGGTACCATTTTGGTGAGACAAGAACGATCCTTTGTTGTCTCATGGACATGCGCTTTTGGTGCGCAAGACAGCTTATCGTTAGCATGATAAGCGAGAGCTTTTTTACAGCTCATTGACATGAGAGACAAAAAAATGGTTTTACAATTAGCAATTAATTACATCAAATATGCAGCTTCAAATTTAAATCAAAGGTATCAGCGCTTTTCTTCTTTCATCCGCGATTTCAGCGACAGATACAACCAGTCCAAAATTAATTTTCGTTTCTTTGTTTCATGAATTCCGAAAAGATTCAGACACCTGTTTTTTAATATGAATAAGAAATTTTTTTCGAAAATTCACTACATTAATTACCAATTTAAGTTTTAAAACTATGTCCTTATATTTCCGATAATATTGTAATAATTTAGGTAGAATTTCTACATATCATTTAGTTTATTGATCATTTTTTTCCTACATTTTCAAAAATATTAAAACTTTTCTGCTGGAATTTTCAAATTCTCTCGATTATTGCATAAAGAGTAATGGAAACTTTTTTTCTTCCGTCTTTTAAAGATTTCCGAAAAATCAAAATTAAATTGGGAAGCAAATTCAGAGAATTTTAACCGTTTCTAATTACAATCAATTTCAGATTGTCAATCACAATCAATTTCAGATTCTAATTACAATCAATTTCAGATTGTACCCATGCACTTTTTCAGCACCTTCTTACTAATTGGTTGCGGTGTTTTAGTGATCCTAGTAAGTTATCTAATAGATTGGTTTTAGAAATTTAATAGACAGCAAAAGATCCAAAAGAAAAATTGCGAATGCAAAGGCCACAGGGATCAGAAATGTGGAAAAAGATAAAGAAAAGATGAGGGAAAAATGAGTGGAATGAAGAGTCTGGGAAGAATGATGGAATCATAAGACTGATGAGAGAAGAAGCAACGAAAATGTCAGTTTGAAGACAACCCACAAAATATCAAATATTTTTTCAGGCATGCGGTCCATCGCAGACAGGTGAGTTGGAAGGACCGCCAGGACGAGATGGACGCGACGGAACTCGCGGAAAACCGGGACCTAAAGGCGATAAAGGTCCAAAAGGAGTATCAGGAATACCAGGACCAGATGGACCAGAAGGTGAGAAAGGTGAAAAGGGCAGAAGTGGACCTCAAGGACTGAAAGGAATGAGAGGAATACAGGGAGATATGGGAGATATGGGAGCAGGTTGAAGATAGGGCAAGAAGAACTAGAATTTGTCAGAAATAACGAAGCATTATTCACAACTATGTCGGTTTTCTTATAAGGATTCTTTTTGCTGCACAAACTCATATGTTCTCATTTGCAATGAATTCAGCTAAAATCATATCATAATTGTTATATGTATATGGGAATAAAAAACTTGAATTTCATGAAATATAGCCTTTTATGTTTTCAATTCACAATCTCATTGCTCTCATCCATAAAAATAAAAGTATCGATACTTTTACCGATTTTATATCTCAGGAATCCTTCACCGACTGTTTTGAAAAACTGAAGCAACACTGAATTCAAAAGGCGCTCTTTTTTATATAAATACATTAATCTTCTATTTGTTACAACTACAATAGATAACTAATTTATTGAATTAAATTTATTGACCATGCCTACTTTCTACATTTACTGAAAGAATAGGATTTAAACAATAAAATTTTTAAGATAAATGAATGACAAAATATTCTTCTTCCTTTGCTAAGTATAGTAATTTCATATCGAGCAAAAGTAGCACAGTCAGGTGTACATTGCAATTTATTTCCAATTTCCATTGCGCTCATAATGAGGAAAAAGCTGGGATATCCTGCGCATATGGATAAATCTAAAAAAAAAAAAAATATTTTCGTACAAATATTGTTAAAGTGAAAGAAGTGAATGTGGGAAGAAAAATCGAAATAATTGTTATAAAATAATTTCTGTGCCTAAATAATCAAAGTACTTGCACAGCAGAAATTTGCTCTATTTGAATCATTCATCCAATTCATATATAAATTCCTTCAACTTAGATTATATGTCTTAAAGACCTGCAAATCTTGAACTCTGGTAATGATCCAATTCAGATTTTTCTATCATAAATTTCATGATCAAAATATCATAAGTACCTGCTAATCCAACTTACATATCAATCCGTCTATGTTTCCATGGCTATAAATTTATACAGCTTGAAAACCAATTCAAATTTCACCAGTTTAAAAACTATCAATGGTTAAATTGCTGGAAAATATGAAAATACTCCGATTTTCATTGATCATACGATTGTAAAATGTAAAAAATGGCTAGCATAGGCATCTTTTCATCCAACAGGATCTACATATGCTTTTGCAAACCATACAGCACATATAGATTTAAAATTATATAAATAGGTCTGTGAGCAGTGCTTCTGAAACTCACGTTTTCTTTTTCCAATTTAGTAGACTGTTGGAATTTCTTCAACGGGACTACTTGCTAAAGATCCGATTCATTCAGTTTTGAAATAATTAAATTTGTCATATTATTTAACTTCAACATCTGTTGGCATTAAATTCCTTTTTAATCAATGGAATTTTTAACCAGATTATTTCTCTATGACAAGCAAAGGTGGAAGTCTTCCACAGCAAGAATAAGATAAAACGAAACAAAAAATATTAAATATTAATACGTGATTACAGCGTTTCCGGCACAGTTGTTTTTTTTTTTTTTTTCACTAGGCTAATACGAAAAGCATTGAAGGATCTTTTGCATTTTATAAAGTTAGCATATAATGCAAGCACTTCATTTTTTTTTCTTTTTCTTTTTGCTTATTAAATTGTAATTACAATACTAATTTCTGAAGGACTTTTACAATCTTCAATGTTTGTAATTTTGATCGCATTAGTCAGTTTGCCAGAATTGACAGGACAGCCATTTGTGTCATCATTTCTATGATTTAAAAAACAGCTGTGTCAGTTAATAATTACTCAGATTTTCAGTCTGATAAAATTTTTAATATAGCTATGTCAAACGGGAAAATTTCATAATTGGCAGCTTATGCGGTGTTATACGCTACTGATATACTCTTCAAAGTTATTATACCTTAACTAATTGATTCTCTTTTTGCTACTCAGTACTCTGGTTTTATTTTTGCATATTCTTTTTGATTGTAGTTATTTGATTAGCATTTCCTTCCTTCGTTATTCAGCATTTATTTCTTACTTATATGCAGCTTTAATTTTTCTTCAACAAACTGTTTCACATCAAGCCAGCCTATCAGTATTTGCGACAGCTCTATAATCCATCACTGAATCTTTTTTCTGAAAAGCTGAAAAGAAATTCATAATCATATATAAATTTTTGAGTCAAATTTAAACTTATTTTGCAATTTTAATTTCAAATTCAATTTAAGATTTTTAAAAACTTTTAGTTTTGAAGCAATTTTAAAAATTTCTCGCACTAATCTCTGCAAATTCCTCGCATGATTTTAAACTAAAAGAGGCTTGTTTTCTAATGTATGTTGAATATATAAAATATTGCCACCTGGTTGTTATTGTCAATCCAAGCAGGGGAAAGTATATGATAACAGTTACACTGGAAACGAATGGTTGTGAAGACAATTGATGATTGGTTTTGGTTTAATTAATGTTTCGAAGAATAATACATAAAAATTAAAATTAATGTTTATTAAAATTAAAGAAAAAAAAACTCCAAAAGGCATTGATTATTGCAATATATTTGAAACAAATCGAATTAAATTAATTCAAAGTGGGCATTTGGAATAGTGCGATGACCCGTCTCAATATTTTCTCTGTTCAAGTTATTCAATTAATTATGAAATACTTGAAACGAAACAATGGTAAGCAGAGTTCCAAATATATCGCACCTTTAGCATGATCGGCAATGAATTTAAATTGGCAATAATACATAAATTTTATGATAACTTCACCGTATCTTTCTAAGGCTTTATTGCTTTAGTTTACAAATTTTGAACTTTACTGGATATCTTTGATAAAAGCTCACAAACAAAATTATGAAATAAGGTTTAATTGAACTAGGAATTTTCGAATAAGAAAACTTTTGAATCTCGAATTTTTTAAATTTTTGAAAAATTGAGTTTTTTAATCACTGATGGAGTAAAATAGGTAACTGACGAAATAAATATGAGCAAAAACGAAAAACTAAAGAAATATAGGAGCGATCTGAAACCTGAAACTTCTTTTCTTTGCAGGTACAATCATTTCAGAGCTTCGATATCGGAAAGATTTGCGTTTCGAGAAAAACAAAGAGATCTAAAGGAATTTTGAGTAAAATTCGAATAAATAATTAGATAAAAATTAGAATTCGAATAAATAATTAAAACCTAACCATTCGCAAGTTTAAATTTCACCATTTTTGTTGTCTTATCGCAAAAATGGTTTTTCAAAAATGAAAAGTCTCAAGGTATCTGGAAATAATGTTTTATACTTGCTGAAACAAAAACTGTCGGCCAGCAAATTTCATATTGATTTTCGATTCATGTCTTGGAAAAATATTTGTCTAGTGTGAGAGTTTCTGTCGGATAACATTATTGTTCAAAGACTCAAAGAAAAAAGTATCCACTGCTACATTATTTAAAGCTTTTCGTGTTTTTTCGTTTAGTAGACGCTAGGAAATATTTAAATTTCAGAGTAAGTGTTTTCTTACAATTAATGCTGTCCTTCATCTCTTATTTTCCATATAGCAGTTTACTTTAATCGAATTTAATCAAAAATACAATTGAAAAATCATTAACTAGTGTAACGGAATTTCGCAATAAACTGGCTGTTATAAAAGTTTGTATTGACGCAGAAAAATAAAGTCGTAACAAATCAGCACTTAATTTTTGTTCCTGCTTTTATATCAGGTGAATCGATTTTAATTTCTGCAACATGAGCTGCTTTTATAAAAATTGCTTTGAAGAAGTTCAAGTAAATGAATGATAGACGGATTGAATTGCACGCAGACACTTTTGATATGAAATATTTTAACGGCAATATATGGAAAAAATAACTAATATGAACGTAATTAATACTATTTGCGTTACAGAAAGTGCCATTTTACAGCCAAAATGTATGCGATCCTTTACGCATGAAGTGATATTAAGGAATAACAGTAGTTGTATAACTATGATCACTTAAAATCGATTATCTCGATAAATTCATTTATAGTTCTTTAGCAGATCTATAATTTCAAAAATAAGGAAATATCTTTCTGCCTGGAATATTGGAAAAGAATTCAGTTTTGATACCAGAAAATAAAAGTTAGAAGCAACTGAGAAAAATACTTCACATCTTTATAAGTTTAAATATGTTACATTTCCAATCAAAAGTTGGGATGATCTGGATAATTTAAGCAGAAAAGATTATTTAAAAATAAATTCTAGCAAGTTTTGATCTCAAAATATCCTTATTGTGAATTTTTTTTATTTCTTTGGGAGTTAGTGTTATTGAAAAGAAAAGAACTTACGATGTGAGTTGAATTGGCAGATGCGTAGACAATTAAAATTTTACGTTTATCGTTGATACTGCAAATAATTGATGACAGATAATATATGGAATAGAAATTAAGAAGTGTAATTTTACGGAATAAAAATTATAGTACTCGAGGATTACCAAATTAGAAGAATTAAGGTTGAAAATATGCAACAATTTACAGTAGCAACAAACTTCAAAGTAGAGAATTACTGGAATCGAGCATTAACCGTCAAACGCCTAAGCAAATTTTTAGAATAACCTTCCATCCTAGATGAGAGGGTGTGATTGTCGGATACAAGAAAGACAAGATGTGGATGTTTACATGGTACATGTTTAACATACAGGAAGTGAATCTTATGTGTTACATGATTAGCCTATAAGATGTGAATCTTTACATGTTACATGATCAACATACAGGAAGTGAATAGTATAACGATTCAAATAATTTTTGGAGTGTTAGTAATTTGAGATAGAAAATTATTTTAGAAAAGTTATTTCGGGTTTTCCGAAATAACTTTTCTAAAATATCCCAATGATTTTCGCACTAACAAAATGCTTTACACTGATGGAAGGGAAATAAATCGCACATAGTTAAAGATATATTCCAGTCGAATACGAACGAAAATTCAAATACAAACATGGATTCCACAGCAGAATCTATAAAAAAGTGTTGATAATGACTGAAGAGTTGCGCTTAGAAATCGGGAACAAAGTCTTAATGAAGTGTTCGCATTGACCTGCTACTGTTTCGTTTGATGTAAAATTGTGCCATGAACAAAATTACAGCACGAATTTTTTTTTTTTTTTTATATGTGCATTCAAATATTCCCAAATTATTACTTAAGGAAAGGGTATTTGCGATCAAATAATGAGACTGTCAACAACGCATAGCCGGTGCCACTACATAAAACTAAAAAAGACAATTGATTCTAGTCGCAATGTGGAGTACTTCATCCATTTTAAGCATTTGATTTTTGACCCTGTCTGCTCTGAAATAGAAAATAGTCAAACTTGATAAGGGATTAAATTGTTTGCCAACAATGTCAAAATTTTTCAGAAACTGGTAATAGAAAAAAATAAGTAATACCTGATAATATAATTATTAATCTATATTAATAAGAATGTAAGTGCTACCCGTTTACTTCGCAACAACTCCTCAAACTTTCCATCGATTTTTTTCAAATTTTGCCACAATCTTGCTTTCAAGTAGGCGTGTGCTCCTGTATATACACCCACTTATTTTTTTTTTAATGTGTCACGTACATGACAACCAAAAATAAGTGAGGAGGTGGAGTTTATTGACTCCTCCTTCCATTTTCCTCTCATTCCCCTTCTTCCTCGCATCTCTCTAATAGTAATATCCTTCCTTTTTTCTTTCTTACTCCTCCTTCCCTGCATCTCTCCAATAGTAAGAACAATTCGCCTTCCTTTCATTCTCTCATTCTCCATCTTCCGCCCATCTCTACAATAATAATAACCCGTTCTCCTTTTTTTTCTCTCATTCACCTTCTTCCCCTCATTTCTCTAATTATAATTGTTAATTAATAATTAATAATTAAGCAATAATAAATAATAAGTAATAATTCAGGATACATAAATATCATAAAAAATTTTTAATATGCTAAATTAATTCTACAGAGGAAATTTCCTATCGATTTTTTGCAATTACGTTAAACAAAAAGCTTAAAAAAATGGAAGAAAATTATGTTTCATAAAATGCTTAAAAATAAAAAAAAAAAAGTCGAAAAAAAGGAATTTCAATGAAGTATTAAAATGAATATCATAAATTTAAGAAAGATATAATAATAAAAAAGATAAAAGTTTATAACAAAAACTAGAAAAAAGAACATACCTTTTTATGAAAGGCATTCGAAAGTATATTATCATCCTTCCAATCGTTAATAGTTTTTATTCTACCTGCAACACACTTCTGAAAGCAATAGATAAAAATTACGAGTTAGGTAAAAATAATATTCGAAGTAGCGAACAATATTCAAGAACAGTAAGGTTCAAAAAAAGTAAATAATTGTTTAATCAATTACAGAATACAGCATATCATTTTTTTCCAGGTAAATTAAACATAAAACAATTAGGAATTTAATTAAATAAAGCGAAAAGATAAAAAAAAAAATGGAAGAAAAGAGTTATGCGTATGTATGTACCCGCGCAGATATACATCAAACGTGATGATTAATCATATGTGCCCGCGTAAATGTGAAAATCAAGCCTGATGATTAATCATACGGTCTGCGCACATGTGAACAAAAAACGTGATAATCAATCAATATATTGATGGAATATATGAACTATCATCCGATGTCCCATACTACTCGCGCTTCCCACATTCTCCTATATTTTCATTTCATTCGTGTAGATAATTATATGTATACACATATATAATATCAGAGAAGAATGGGTTTTTGATTTTTTTTTTTTTTTGCTTTTGAATTAAAATTAATAATAATAATAATAATAATAATAATAATAATAATAATAATAATAATAATAATAAATAATTCTCGCTGAAATCGCGAGGATGAGGGAAGAAAATCGGTGATCCTTTTTTGATTTAAATTTGAAATTGCATATTTGATGTAATTAATTGTGAAATCATTTTTTGTCTATCATGTCAAGGAGCTGTAAAAAAGCCTCTCACTCATCATGCTAACGATAAGCACAATTTCCTGCGCATCAAAGGCGCATGTCCATGAGACAACAAAGGATCTTTCTTGTCTCTCCAAAATGATACCAGGATCCATCACCCATGAAGAAGACGAGGGTCCTGGGTAAAAAAATCATTTTCAACTAATAGCTGCCATGAGCTCGGTCGATCGTCCAGCTCGTGGTATCAATTTTCTTTATTTCGCAATCTCATCTTCTCCTTTTCGTTTGTAATTTTCTATGAAAGTTGTTCTTTTGATAATATCGAAGTTGTAGTGTTGATGTAATTGTCATTGTAATATTTGCTGCGTTCGCTGATTAACAAAGTAATTATAATGAAGGCTCAATTACCCAATTTGAGATTCGTTTGCAAGTGAGCGAAACAGCAAGATTTGAAGAAATTGTGAGAACGGAAGGATAGAATTCAACCTTATAATTTTGCAACTATCAGAAGGAAAATAGCGACAATAAGAATGATAAATTTTAGATTTTAAATTTATGACTTTGAATAAATGAACATTTGAATGTTTTGTTTGTATTGGTTTATATATATTTTTTTTAACGATTTTGAGCTTACTAACATTTGAATATTTTGCATCTCATGGTTTTTAATTTAAGATTAATAAGTGGCGAACATTTTAATCAAGATTTTGAACTTACGAACATTTGAACATTTTCGACCGTTGCTATTTCTTTTAATATCATTTTTTTCAGCATCAACTTTCAGAGAGCATTGCAATATTCGGAATCCAACTTCGATTAAAATTTCAGAAAAATAAGTTAAAACTTTTCAAGATTTAAGATTTTGAAAATGTTATGATATTAGTATTTTTTAACACCACATTTAATTTTTCAAAAGCGACACAGAAATAGCAACGGTCGAACAATCACACTGAACATTGCGAGTTCAAGTTAAAATTAAATCAGAAGTCAATTTTTAGAACAGCTCGAGGCAATCGATCTGATTTAGATCATGCAAATAATGCATTCAAAAGATCAAATTTGAATCCTCATACTCGCGCAGCGAAACGAATGCAGCAATGAATTACAAATCAAAATGATGGAGAACGGGCATCAACGACCGAGCGAAGATGACAAAGAATGGCTCAAATGCAAGCAGAGCGACGCAATCAAATATGCGCGGTTGCGAACACGTCGGTCTTCTTCGGCAACTTCAGTTTTGCTTCCCTTTGAAAAGGTGGCTGAAAGTCGTCGACAAGATACAGAAGATCGACTCGAACAGGACAGATGTTATTAAGCTGAAATTCACCACTTCTATAGTTGGAGATGCTATCATTTATTTAAACAATTTGCGTTCATATGGAAGATTAGATTTTAAGAATTCGATAATCTGATGGTAAGGCGCTAACAATATTTAAGCATTCTACATCAAACCGGAAGTTGAGAGAACGAGAATTTAATTAATACCTTTATAATTACTTTGATAAATCAAATGAACTCAAATTGAGAATTTAGAAAGGTGCTCCGTTTGCTTTGAGTTGTTTCGAGATTTCAAATGATCAAAACATGTGACTTGGTTAATGATTTTTTTTTTTTTTTTTTTGTGATTAATTTGAGAATTTCATGTGATCAAATGTAAGACTTGATTGGTGATTTACTTGTTTCCGAATCTTTTCGAAATTTAGGTTTAGAATTTAGAGATTTTTTCCAAGATATTTCTACAATATAACTTTGATTAATTCATTGTATTTATATTACATGAATATTTCGATTTTCCGAGAAATGCTTAGTAACGCAGAAAGAAGAATTAATGAAATCTTGAATTAAAAAAAGGATGTGAAAACGAAATCGAAGATGAAAAAAATGAGTGACAGGAAGAGGATGAATTAGTTAAGGTTTTGCTAAATGTGAAGATAGCAGTATAATGCAATATGAACTAAAAATTTAAATAATAAAGTATGTCGGACTAAAAACTCGAAATTATGAACTGATAATAACTATGGCTTATGTCAAAAATATGTGACACTAACGATCGCCTTTTATAATTCTGGTAGACTAATGTGATCACTAGTACGAAAATTGAAGATTGTAAGCTCCTCTGCAAAAACTAAAACTGCGTTTGTATTTTAATAACAAAAAAAAAAAAAGAAAAAAACAACTTGCATTATAATTTGAATTTTATAAAAAATAATATGGATTTCAAAGCTTCTTATATTGAAAAAGATAGAAAAAAAATGGAATGATATGATCATATATTAGCATTCAATGTTTTTTCTTTCATTTCAATTGACCTCAGTTAGAAAACAAAAAAATGGTTACTAACTTCACGAAATATTGTCATCGATAACGTTATCGGAGATAATGAAGATTTTCCCATATGATTTACTGAGCTTTAAAAATTCCGAACTATGACATTTCGAATTCCAAAAGAGAATTATGATGAACTTTTGATAAAATATAAAAGTTTTTTGTCTAAAAGGGGATTTTGAATCTAAAACTTAAGATTAATTAGAATTTAGTGACTGTCCAGAGGTTGAAAGGGAGTGTAGAAATGATAGAGCGAAGAAATTGAAATGAACGAAAATTTTAAAGAAATCACAGTTAATATTTTAATTGAGGAATTGATAACCACACAATCAAATTGGAAGGATTGTAATGAACTGCGATTATGCTTGCATTACTATATGACAAGAAAAACAGACTCGCGAGTTTAGGAAGTGTTAAGATACTTATTTCAACATCCTGAAAGTTTGTTATTGTGAAGAATTTCCTCTTGATGACGTTCATTTATTGCCGAATTTCGGAGGAATTAAGATTTTGAATGCAAGATTGAAGATAATATTAATGTCATGTCTCAATCTTCTTAATAATATTTATAAATTCTTGCTTTCTATCGACTTATAAAAAATGAAATTTTTGCCGTAAATTTTTTGAGATAAAGAATTAGTGTTAGTGAAAAGAAAGAACTTACGATTCATATCGAGTTGACGAATGGATGACCAATTAATTTGTAAGGTTATTGCTAATACCATAGATAATTAATTGCAGAATAATATATGGAGTAGAAAAATATGAAATAGAAGTTTACAAAGTCGAAATCATAACAATAGTCAAAATTACAAATTGTCAGGATCAGCGAATTTTTATTCCTACAGCCGAAATCACCACATCAGTTACTAGCACCACAGATTTCTATATAGATAAGCAGGTATAGCTTATATTAAACAGCAGAATACAAAGAAATGAATTACAGTTTTCTCATGCTGTTAGGAGATTGTTGCATGAGAAGATATATTTTTTATTATAAATTAGCATATCGTATGTAAATAACCTCACCCGTTACATGATTAGCATACATAGAATTGAATGGCCTTAGATTTTACTGGTGAATTGGTCAACGATCCAAATTGATGTAAATATTTTGAGACGCAAAAGTTATTTAAGAAAATTATTTCGTGTTTGCCGACAGTTTTTCCCACTTTGTTTTTTCCACGTGTCTAGTGTTCATTGGTTAATTTCAAAATTATTCTCCACAAAGACATTAATGGAAAACGGCAAAAAATTGTCTTTGATCGCTATAGCTGAAAACAGGGAATAACATAGAAAAGAGAAAAACGAGGAAGTTTTTTGTCGCTCAGAAATCGTTCGGACAAATGTTATGGCTTCGAAATGGCTTTATGGATTAATTGCAGTTTTCTAGTTTCAGTTGAATTCGTGATTAAAAATATTTCAGCAATGCATCAAATAATTTACTGGACTTATCAAATTTGTTTTCTTTTTTTAATTTTAATTTCATCAAATACAGCGAATCAGATAAACAAATTTATTCTTAAATTCTGTTTAATTTAGAGATTTTATTTCTTGTTTACTCAATTTATATTGTAAGATGATTCCTTTAGATTCGAAAGTTATACGCATTGAAATGATAAGGTACAAAATTTGTAAAAATCGCTTTGAAGAGAATTTGCATGCGCGATATTTGGGTGGTCTAACTGTATCGATTATTTCGCGTATTTAATATAACAGGAAGAGAAAAACTGCTGAATATAGTTTTTGAATTTTGTGAATTTTCGGCTAATTATGCTGCGGTTGAATGTTGTCGCTATTTCTTTCTGATAGTGACAAAATTGTAATTCTGATCTTTCTTCGTTCTCACAGTTTCTTCAATCTTGTAGCTTCGCTCACTTGCAAACGAATCTCAAACTTGGGTAATTAAACCTTTATCATGATCAATATATAAATAAACGTACGTAGCAATTATTACAACAATTACATCAATAGTACACTTCGATATTATCAATAAGAAAAATTACATCGAATTTACAAACGAAAGGAAAGAAGATGGGCTTAGGAAATTGATACCGCGAGCTGGACGGTCGACCGAGCTCACGGCAGCTATTAATTGAAATGATTTTGATTTTTCTACTCAGGATCCTCATCGTGGATGGAGGATCCTGGTACCATTTTGGTGAGACAAGAACGATCCTTTGTTG
>KZ270076.1:25823-40965 GCA_002249935.1 Onchocerca flexuosa
ATCAGTTTGAAAAACTCATCAGCATGCGATTAAATCATCTGTCGCTTTTAGCGCTTAATCAGTTTGAAAAACTCATCAGCATGCGATTAAATCATCTGTCGCTTTTAGCGCTTAATCAGTTTGAAAAACTCATCAGCATGCAAAGAAAAAATAATTGATCAAATGAAAGATAAAATTCTCTAATTTTAAAGTATAGAATAAATAATTAGCATAAGAAATATGATATATTTGTTCAAGAGAAAAGATTTGCTCAATGAGTTATATCAAGCAAATGCATGTTCTAAGCAAAGCAATTACAATTCTACTAACTATAATATTGAGTACAAAAATATGCAAATATGAAGTTTGGTTAAAAAAAGCGGATAAAAAAGTAATTATAAACCGATAAATGCTAAATTGGCTTTAAATTATCGAAAGCAAAATTTACCGATAACTACGTAATTAATGAATTGAATAAAACCATTTTATTATTGATAATATGAGATCCATTCCAGGGAGATTTTCTGTTACAATGCAAAACGCTTAGTCGAAATATTAATTTTTTAAAATAGGCTGCACAAGGAGAATAAGATTTAACTGATCAGATATTTGCAACGTGGAATCAAACTTATGATGAATCAATTAATTGATAAAATTGTTTCCATCATTTGTTTAATTTTATCAATATCTTATATCTTGATGGTTTTCGAATATTCTTATCCCAAGCTTACTAGCAAAAAATAAATTTTGCCAAACGCAATGAGTTTAAACTATTTTCAGAATCCAAATGTAGCTTATCTAGACTTAACTGAGATTGGAAATTTCTACGATATTTCATTCATTAAATTTATTTATGATTACCACACTTACTTGTCATATTTCATCACTAATTTTTTTTTTGTTTTAATTGTTTAATATTAGAATTATATGTTATCAGAATTTTTTATTATTTAGGCATGTACGATGTGAAATAGATATATTATTAGGATTTCTGTATGCTCAATTTTCATCCTTTCCTTCAATACCTCAATTTTTGATTTAAATTCCTCAAACATAGATTAAAACGTTACAACAAAGTATTCAAATATTGAAAAAACGATTTATCTTTTCTGCGAAATATATCAGAAGAGAAGAATTTGCACCAAAGGAGTGTTCAGATTTGCAACTGTCAACCAGTCGTATTATTCCTGCAAATATTCAGTAGTCTGAAGGTACCAGATTTCAAATCATATCCAGAAGAGATTCTAGTTCTTACAAGAGAAATCACAATATTTTTTGCAAGTGTATTCCATTCAATTATTTTACTACATTGCATAAGCTATATATATATATTGAATTAAAATTAATAAACAAGTTATTTTTTTCCTCCATCTAGCCATAGACATTTAGGTAAAAATCGATGTATAGCAGAGGAAAAATTGGAAGCATGTGAGCTCGGATAGATAATCTCATCATTATACTCTCCATGGTCGGACTTCACCAGTAAAATGATCGTGTGATGGAATGTTGATGCTAATGAAGGACTTACTGTATTCTCGCTCTCTGAATATTGAACTATTGACGATACTATGTTAAAATCTAAAGTTAATAAGAAGGATTCACCACAAAATGTTTGTTACTTCGATAAATAACTGACGCATCATATATTTGAGTGAACAGTTGGAGTATTAACTTCACTAGCAAGTAAAGTATTTAATTAAAATAAAAATCATGCATTATTTTGCAAACAAAAAAAAAAAAAAAAAAAAAAAAAAAAAAAACCAATTTTTCAGATGGCTGAATTAACATAAATATTAAATAAAAGACTCACTGATACTCAAGAAAATATTCGCAATTAAGCCAAAATTACACTCAAATAAATTTTTGAGACAATAGACGAATATGAGCATTTCGGTGACACTTTAAAGGTTGTACCAATAATTTTTGATGATGTTATTTATTACAGTTTAATCATCTTTATGCATGGAAGATAAAAAACTATTCCGAAAAGCATAACTAAATTAATTTTTAAATATGAAAATAATATGAACCGAACCATGTTGAAGAGAGTTATCAAACAAGATGTTGGTTTTTCTCCTGTTTCATTTTTAATTCTTTCTTTCTTTCTTCAGTTTCAGAAGGACAAACAAAGACTCGATTAGTATTTGTCACTATCAAACCAAGATCGAAAAATGTTAGTCATTTGATGTCGTAAAAGGAAGCATTGAATGAGAAACAAATACTAAAAATAATCACAAGTAACTGATTCGACAAAAGTAGTCGAATATTTGGTAAACGGCATGAATAAATCATCAAAATGAACATCGTACGACATTTCCTGATTATAAATTTATGCAATTAATAGAAAGTAACATTAAAAAACAAATTGCTCGAAAGTTTTTTGCCTCGAAAATTATATGCAATCGTATCTTAATTTACGATTTTTGCCGATAATGAATTCACGGTATTTCAATACTTATAGTTCATCATTTTCATCGAAATTCTCAAGTTTATTTGCTGTTTTAAGAATGTTATTCTACCGTAAATTTTTAGCCTTAGCAACGAATATCTGGATATTAATAAATTTTTTCATTTGAAAATGTTTTTCTGCTTACGACATCTTATGTAGGCTTATTCTTTTTTCATGCAGAAGATTATAGATGTTGCTGATTTTACAAATAAAAGTATAAAATTTTGAAAAAATATTTCGATGCATTTTTTTAAATTTCTTTTTGTCGAAAAGTTTGAATTAATTTGGTTAGAATATAATCCTTTCTCGTTTCATCAATATTTTACAAAAACTTTTGTAAGCATTAATTTATGCATACAGCTATAGATGGCAGTAGCTGTTTTTGGTAATCGAATTAAATGTAAATTGTGAATTCCTTTCATAGACACTGATGAATTAATCGGATTAGTGTGCTGCTGTGGCCTATACCTATTGCTTCTGAAACTTTTTTAGACACGTCACTCATTGTGATTGGTTCGAGAATTTGGTGAAAATCATTTTAAAGCTTGAAAATTTGGTATTCAAATCAGTACAGTCAAATTACAAGCTTGATATAGGGTCTACCTTTGATGGATTTCCAACAGTACTCCATTCATATGAAACATATATCGGACAACCTTTTCCTGTTGCTTTCATTTATCCCATTAGTCATCCATTGGCCATCTCGATTTCCCTACTCATAACTTTGGCATCCTATTCTCCGGAATTTCAGATGGAATATCATCTTATTGCAAGAATTTATGACCTTCCAGACTTGGCTTTTTTGCTCCTTCTTTCAAAATATCGAAAAAGGAGAAACCAGCACAACCTCATTTTTCTGTGTTTTTAGGCTAGTTATTATTCATTTGTTTGGACGATTAAAGTGCAATTCATTAAATTGAAAAATGATGTCAGGAAAATATCTTATCAGGTAAGCATAGTATCCATACCATTTAATTATTTGTTTCTAAATAATTGCATACGGATTATTAGAAAAGCTTCTGCTGTTGCTACTTTCTAATGAAATCATCGAGAATTTCATTGGAAAAAGCCATTACCATTGAAAATTGGTGAATTTAGCATGATGAAAGCAATCCATAGCATAAGTTTTCAAAGTTAGTGAAAAATTGAAATAAAGAATAATGAAAATGTAAAACATTTCAATGTTTTTTGCAGTGCCATGGCTTTTCTTCTGGTAGCAAACTGTGCTTTCCCCGAAAAAGAAATGGTTGCATCTAACGCTACCAAGATTGAGGTGAGATTTTCTATCATTGACGCTAATGCAATAACAGCAGGATGCATTATTATCATTTTACAAAGTACCGTCAACTTTTATTCCAAATTTTAAATTCGTTCTTCGTAATAATACAAATTCATCCGAGAGACATATTCGGAAAATCAAATCAAACCAGAAATAATCAAAACGAGATGAGCAATACTGTGAACCGAAAAAAGATTTCGTGCCTAGCGTGTCTGTCTATTCTATCAGATTTCATTCCCTAACATCCTTCAGGCGATGTTTTGACATTTGAAATTGGCTCGTTAATCAGTAAAAGTATGCATTACGGTGACTGCCTAAGAAATCTATTCCACGGGTGTTCTGAGGACAACATCATCGAAAAGTTTGAAATAAGAAAATAAACCATAGTCATGGTGATGTCTGTTGCTTATTATATTTATTTAAGCATAATTTTAGGACAATTTTCAGGCCATGAAAGCAGCAGAAAAAGAAGCTGCAGAAATTGCAGAATTTTTGGACAAAATGCACGAGGAACTCGTCGCTTTTTCGCGATGTGATCCAATCCAATAGCGAGTGAAGAGTGATTCTTTTGAGATTGTCAACTTCTTCCGCTTATTCATTATTCTCGTCATATTCTGTTAACAATAAATACTTTGCTGACTGCATCCGTACAAACATCATTGATAAGTGATGATAAACACTCACAATTACAATGTATAATGTCTCTGAAAGTACGTCCACAACCTTCTGCTGAAAATATACGACGGAGCAAGTCTGCACGTAATCATTCGTGATCCTTCGGGCTGCTTTCACTGCAAGAGTATTTTTATTGGTTTCTTTGACAGAAAAGGAGAGAAAAAGAAGAGCAAAGATTAATTGTTGAAGGAGCCGTTGGGATATGATGCATGGGCCGTGTAAATACCCTTATTATCAATTAGAGGCATGTGGGGACGGAGAAATAAATTGAAGAGAGTATTTTCTGGGGGAATTTGCCAGATTTTTGATTTAAAATATCGGATTAGATTTGCGAATTGTTCAAAGTGACGCTCGATTACATGTAATACTTCGGAATTTATAAAAAATTTAGAAAAATGGCTGAAAATTATGTGACGAAATTAAAATCTGAATCAGGTACTGAATGAATTAATTTATTTCATTGTTTACTAATAATATGAATTAAAAATATTAGAAGTAAAAGTTGTTGAATTTATTTATGCTGAACTGCATTCAATTTTCAAAATAAACAGTTATAAATTTCATTTTTCGCTTCAAAAATTTAGAAGTCGAAATTTCATTATGAGTTATTCACTAATTATGTGAATTGACGCAATTTATTTTCCCCCTTATTTATTATATTTTTCAATAAAAGTTCATTTGAATCGCATTTTTTGAATGCATAGGTTATGCTGAAGTTCATAAAACTTATTTATGTTTTTTCCTTATATTTGTGATACAGGAAGTTAAAAATTAGCAAACAATTGGAAGTATAATTTCAAATCGAATTATTTATTTGTTATTGTGTGTAATTATTTATTCACTGTTTGAGGTCTCAATTTGCACGAACATCAAATTCATGGTGTGAAACGTATTCTTCAATGGCACAATGAGAAACATGGCGGAATTATTGCTGATGAAATGGGTTTAGGCAAAACTTGTCAAGTAGTTGGTTCTATCGTTTGCTTACTCAATGATAACAAAGCAGGGCGACATATGATTGTTTGCCCTCTTTCGGTCCTTCAACACTGGCAAAATGAACTGTTGAGGTTAATTTTGATGTTCAAATTATTGTCGTATTTTATTTATGCATCTTAATGTATGGTTGCAAAATTTGGAATTTTTCACGGCAAGCAAGATTTTACATATTTTTGTAAAATCCGTTCCAAAGTCCGGAAGTTTTAACTAAGTATTTCTGGCAATAATTTAATAAAAAACATAAAGCAGTGGAATTACTAAACTAAATAAATGTGATATTGCAGTTTCAGAGAATTATATAGAGTATTTATCATAAGTGGAAAATTTTTACCTCCCATTAATTTCTTTTTTTTGGACTGATTAAAAATTGCGAAATTTCTTCAAAGATTTCAAGTAAAAACTAATACTGAAGACTTGTTTTCTGGAAATTGTTGAAAAAAAAAGTTGCATATTTGCTATGTTTATTTATCTTTTCATGTGCATTTCCTAAAATTATTTCGGCGTCATCGTTATCCATTGTTTGAAAATGAAATATTACTCACATTGCGAAAGTTGTGCGCAAAATTAATTTAACCAATGAGAAGTTGCAGATTTGGTCTTGGAAAACTTCGAATTACAGTATATATTGGAAATGCTGATGCACGGAAAATGATTCGGGAAAAGTTGCAAAATTCCGAAGATTGGAATGTTTTAGTCACAACCTATGAGGTATGTCTGTAATATAATGTCGTATTCACGAAAGGTTGATAAGTACTCATACGTATTCTCTCATCTGACTAAAAGGGCTTTTTATAGATGGTCATAAGCGATGAGCAATATTTCGACCGGTCATGGTCTTCATTATTTGTCGATGAAGCGCACCGTTTAAAATCAAGCAAGTCTGTCCTCCATGAAATTGTTCGCAAGGTTTGAATTTCATTCTTGGCTTTCAGTTGTATTTTCAAAGAAATTGGATACTTCTAATTCAGCAGTTTTCTTTTTCTTTTTTTTTTTTTTTTTTAGATGTCTGTGGAATTCATGGTATTAATTACTGGAACACCAATACAAAATAATATTAATGAACTTTATTCATTACTCTCCTTGATTGATGCAAACAGATTTCCGCTTTTTGAAGAAAAAGAATTTGTCGCGAAATTTCGCAACACATATGACAGTAAAAATTTTGCATAAAATGCTTTTTGAAAAATTGCTTAGAATCTAGAAATTTTCGAAATAGCTTGCTAAAGGCGAATTTTTGAAATAGAATATCATTAAAAAGAGAAATTTAAATCGACTTCAATAAAACTATTAGGTTCTCATTATTGGCTTAATTTATTCATGAAAAATTTTTTTTCCACTGATATTTCTCTTATTGCATAGTCCATCCTGTGCTACAGTCTGATATTTCTTCTGCTGCAGTATTTCCAAACCGTCGACATAATTAAAGATAAAACTTTAGTTGTGCGCATCGTATTAAATTTAATTCTTCTTAAAATAATTGTTTTAACTTTCTGATAATGAATATTTAAATTAAGAGATGAATTTAATTTATAACTCAAGCTGAGCAAGAATTTTCGTTATAGCTGCCGCGGAACTTCAGCATATACTTTCCAAATATCTTATTCGTCGTACAAAGCAGATGCTGCGTATTGATATTCCAGATAGTTCAGAACTTGTAATATACCATGGAATAACAGAAATACAAAAGAACATATATCGAGCAGTACTATGCAAAAATTATAGTTCGTTAATTTTCTTACAGACCCAATATTAAAATTCAAGGTGTTCATCAGTTCCATTTTTTCTTTTTTTTTTTTTTTTTTTTTTTTTTTTTTTTTTTTTTTTTTTGAGCATCGAATTAAAATTTTACATCAATCAGAATTGTTTAAACTATTAGAGCTTTGCTTACAGCATTGCGATACAGCCTATATGTCTGATTTCTTCATAAGACTATTTCCATTCGATTCTCCTTTACTTTTATATATGTGATGAAGAAGATTAAGAAAAATCAAAATTTAGATTTATTGATTTCTGATTTTCTTCTTTATCCGTTGATGAAAAATGAATGTTTGCCTTTTAATGTAATCTTTCGCTTTCAGAATACTTTGAGAATATAGGCGATAAAAAGATTCAACTTGCCAGCAATAAAATGTCATTACTTAATGTATTAATGCAACTACGAAAATGTGTCGCACATCCTTATCTTTTTGACGGTGATTTTTAATTATTAATTCGGTAGTAATAATTCAGTAACATTATCAAAATAAATGTTTTAATTTGAGTTTGAAATAATAGATATGAATTTCTCTATAATTGATGTAATTTATCTTAAAGTATTACAATAACTTTTTGACATATTTCTACAACATAAATCATCCATTATTGCAGGTATAGAACCGGAACCATTCAAGGAAGGTGATCATTTATTTAAAGTAAGTGGGAAATTCTTTTTGCTAGATCGTCTGCTGACATTTATAGCTGCAAAAGGTCATCGTGTACTTATTTTTTCACAAATGACACGTTTGCTTGATATTGTTCAGGATTATTTGGTATATAAAGGTAATGCCGAATTTTTTTTATAATTAGGATGAGAAATAAATCTTGTAATTCCATCTCTGTTTGCAAAAAATAAATTTGAGATATTTAAAAATCGTTCATCCAATTTCATGCGGAGTTTCTAAGGACAATGATTTCATGAAATTTTCTTAATCTTTTTTTGATAGGATACAACTATCAACGTTTGGATGGAAGTGTGCGAGCCGAGGAGCGGTTTGCTGCAATAAATCGTTTCCAGGCTAATTCAGACATATTCTGTTTCCTATTATCAACTCGAGCTGGTGGCGTTGGATTGAATTTAACTGCTGCTGATACGGTGATTTTTCTGGATTCAGATTTCAATCCTCAAAGTGACATTCAAGCTGCAGCAAGATGTCACCGAATTGGACAGATGAAGTTTGTTCTTGGGAATGTTCGAGATTCTAAAAATCTTATAAATATGAATCATTAACTTGAAATAAATCTAAATTTAGATTTTTCTGTCATTCTTTTCGCTGCATTTATTTTTCTTTTTTTGATTAGTACAGAAAATGCTTGTCTTTTATTCCAAAAAAGCACTTTCTTAGTTTCATTCAAAATCTTATGTTCAGTTTCATCTTTAAGGCCTGTGAAAATAATACGTTTGGTTGCACGTTATACGGTGGAGGATATGATACAGTGCCGTGCAGCTCGGAAACTTCAATTGGCTCAAGAGATTTTGGAGGAGAAAAATGAAACTAGTAAGTCAGCAAGTAAAATTAAATTTCTATGAAGTTGAGCCATTATGAAAATGTCGAACTGTTTTAAACTGGTTGGACTGAATTCATAGACTCTCGTTCAGGAAAGGAATTGACATTTGCGGAAATTTCCGATTTGATAGTAAAAGGGTTAAATCGACTGAATAACGCGAAAACTGATTTTGAAGAATTAAATATGGAAGAAATTGAAAAGTTGGTTGGTGGAACTGATGAAAACAATCATTGGATTCATAAAGGAAAAGAACAAATTATGGTTAGTATTGGATAGAAAAAAGTATGTAATGAAAAGATTTGCAGCAGAAGTCATGGAGACGATATGTCTCTTAAATTAGGAGTGTTATTATTTGAGTTATCGCGCATCGGAGTCCATACTAGAATATAAAGGTTGATCCTAGTTTTCTAGTTGTTGATTTTTTTTAAAAAAAACTTTTTTTTCGAGGAATTCTACTTATTGATTAGGCTTCTAATTTACTTTTGGTATTTTTTATTTATTTATTTATTTATTTTTTGAATCAATTGGTCGTTTTAATTTAACATATTCTCATGAAAATCCTAATTATCATGTTGTTTTTTCAAGCAAGAACTAGAGTGCGAACCGTACTCTTGTTACAAAAATTTAGAAATGGATTAAGTTAAAACATGCTTCTTTTCTTTGAAAAGAATATATTAATTACATGAGTTCTTGGTAGAATAAGCTAAATAAGAGAACAAATTCTGTGCGTAGTTTCCAAAACTTTAAGCACTCATTCTAGAGCAACGAATCAGAATCGACGAAGGAAGGAAATGATGTATTAGAAAATATGTATATCTTCGAAGGACACGATTATAAGCAGGATTTTGCAGTTCTGCGAAATATTTTAGGTGAATCGAAAACGATAGAAATAGAAGGTACTTCGGTCGGGCAGAGTAAGTATTTAAAAAATTTCAACTTGTACAGCAAGTATTAATATTTGTGTTGGAATATGAGTTGAGACCTGGAATTCTCTTCTATTTCCAATTTTTTTTTCTTTTTTTTACATATTTAATTCATTTCCTTGTTTTTTTCTTTTTCTTTTGATTTTTAATGAACAATTATTATAAGCATATAAAGTAATTTAGAAGCTTATCTGATAATATTGATCGAATTCATAATCTTTGTGTTTCATTTTTAGGTCTAGTTTGTGAAACTATACAATAACTATACAATTTGAAACTATACAATTTTTGAAAATGATTATTTGGTTGTAACATTAAGATTTTGAACCTGGTTGCTAGCAAATAACTTGTAATGAAAAACCGATAATTGATCTATGAGCTGGTTTGGATGATTATTTAAAGCCATTCTTGATAATGTGCTGAGTATCTAATATATTATATGATTTATTTAAGTATTCTAAAAATCTTGAATTTGAATGAATTATTAATTATGCTCACTATATAATTAATTGCTGTTTCTTAAATAAAGTTATTAAAGAACCAGTACTGTTTCAACATATGAGCAATTTTGCATACTTTTTATGACATCTTTTTCATTTTTTAGCTGTAGCAGTTGAAAAGCGAATAAGTAGACCGATATCGAAAGAAGAAATGGAGGAAAGAATAAAAAAACGGAAGGAAACATTGGAGCGGAAAAGAAAGTTAAGGGAGCAGGAAATTGAAAGGAAAAAAAAGGAACAAGAGACAAGAAAAGCTATGAAATGGATAAAAAATAGTAATCTTCAACACTCATATTGTTCTTTGATCTTGAAAAATCTTTACTCATTATAATAAATGAAGTCTTTAAGTTACATATTATTTACATTGTTTTTTTCGCAAAGTTGGAATAGTTTGTTAGTTGGCATTCAGAGAGTTCATGTATATTTCCATCGAGAATGATTTGCATAGAAAGTGGTTTCATCTTTTTATTTATATGCTTACGAACTTTATATGTTATATACTTATATACTCATAAATATACTTATGATGATTTTTGTCTTTTCAGATTACAAAAGTGGCTCATTACCGCTTCAAGAAGTGCCTGAAATTCAGCATGGCGATGATAGCATAAATTTTGGACTTCATTACGTCTATGGCAGTGTTACGGACACACAAAAAACTCCCAATGACAATTCAAATCACGCACTTATCGTTCATGTTGTGGATAATAGTGGTAAATTTCTTAGTCACTTTTTTTATAAAAATTCAAACCTGAGTTTTTAGTTAATTCGAATAGATTTCACTGTTTTGCACTTTTTTGCCAATCAATTTCTTGTCTTGATTTTCAGGCGTGTTTGGTAATGGGGGTGTTTTTGATGCTCTAAGAAGAAAGAGTCAAAAAATAGTTGACACGTACGAATTAGCAGGCAAGATGGGCGATTTGCATCTTGGTGATGCACATCTTGTTGAAGATATTGCTGATGAATTACCCATAAATCTTCTTGAACA
Organism: Onchocerca flexuosa; assembly: GCA_002249935.1. Lineage (NCBI taxonomy): Eukaryota > Metazoa > Nematoda > Chromadorea > Rhabditida > Onchocercidae > Onchocerca > Onchocerca flexuosa. The sequence goes on from KZ270076.1 coordinate 36,877, forward strand.
AGATATGTATTCTTTGATTACTATTCTTATCTTTCTATTCTTCCTAATTTAAATTAGTAAATATACCAATAAGACAGATGAAAAGGCAACAGTCATTTGTTTCCTTCCTTATTTTATGTTTTCTTGTTATTTTTGTCTTTTTGCGAAGAAAAGATCTTACTAGTAATAGTAATAAATCTTCCAACATTAAATTTAATATTTGAATTTTGTTGTAGTTAATTTCTTACTTAAAAAATTACTTTGCATTTATTGACTTAACTTAGTTTTCATTGGTAGGAATTTCTTAGGGATTACTTCTATTTAAAATTTATCATATAACTAGGTGTTATTGTACAAGATCATCATTTTAGATAGTGGAAAATCAATTGATCTTGGATTTTGTTGCATTTAATAATCTTTTTCCCTATAGGCAATGTCTTCTCTCGAAATGAATTGGGCTTTTTTCGTTGTATGGTTAAATGATTATCAGGAATAGCATCTGTTTTGAAATGAACGATTTTTTATAATTTGAAAAAATAAAACATATATTAATTTTTTTTTTCTTTAAACATGTATTAATTTCCTGCAAAATACTCAATATTTTCTTTTTCAGATGAACGATTAAGAGATAAGGATGATATTGATGAAGATGAGCAATCAATGTTCAAAACTTTTCCTTCTAAAAGGAAGATTTCTGTAGTATTACTGATAGCACAACACTGCCGCAGAAGAGGTTATTTATGAGAGATTTGACATTTTATCTGGTTCAGTATGTTCTCAGTAAATTTTTTTTTTTTTTTTTTTTTTTTTTTTAGAATCTTAAGTTAATTTTTTGTTTTTTTCTTGTTTTCTTTCCATTTTTGGTATTTTAGATTATATGATTATCCCTGTTTACTATTGCAACACATTAAATCTTTTTTTTTTCCCCACAAATACTTCCTTAACTGTTTTTGTTGACGAAAGTGTTTCGGTGTTAATTACAAATTAAAATACTTTATAGTATTTTACAGATGTAATTGAACAAGATGTTTTGGCAAAATGTTTCAAAAAGCTTGCATTTTATGCAATAAGCTCAAATATCTTAAGTGTTCATATGCCACGAATTGGTTATGATAAGCGAAATATCAACTGGTATGCAATCGAGCGACTTATAAATCGCATTCTTGTTTCCAAAGGCATTCATACCTACATCTACTATTTTAATCGAAGAGAGAATGCTGCAACCAGCAATATTATCTCTATTAAGTTTTTGAAGATTTTTTTCAAGAATTTTGAGTTTGTGAGTAATTCATTCAAAGGATTGATGTTTGCAGAGAGACTGATCATAAAATATGATTTCTTTAAATGAAGAAATTCCAATTTTTTATTAGGTTTTAATTTACTTTGAATGCAATAAGACAGATTTTCCAGTATCAAAGAGACACTATAGAAATAAAAGTAAGTTAATATCTTAAGCTAAAATATTCGAAAATGATCTGAGTCTGAGCAACTATTTCAAATTAATTCTTCAAATGAAGAAGTTCTAGAATAAAAATCACTTTGCAGAGAGAAACATAAACAAGCGTCCAGCTAAAACACAGAAAAATATACAACAGAAAAAAAGCAGAATGAACGATGAGGCTGGAAGCGATTTTAGAGTAACTCATTTCAGATATCATTTTTGTGTCAGTTAGTCATTTTCTGACAAAATATTTTATAATTTACATTTGTTACTTTTTTTTTTGAATCAAAGAAAATTCCATATTTTCTGTTAATTCCGAATTTGATCAAAACGTTATTTTATGTTGGCCTATTTGAAACTTTATTAAAGTTTAAATTCAAGAATCTCTAATCTTTTTTTTTTGCTGATTTTTAGGAAAAGAAAATAAAAGACATGGAACAGGCAGAAAAAGCGGAGGATGAAGAATCTATTACTTCATTTTCTTTTTAAGCAGATCAAAACGCAGCACAGCAACAAAAAAATACCCAAATAATATATTGAGAGCTAAAATAATAGCGAATTTTATGAGCGAAATTTGAATTTATTGAAAATTGTAAGTTCTGCAGTAATTTTAAAGAAGAAAACTTTCACTCTGTTTGTTTAGCCTTTTACAGCTTTTCGAAGTTGTAAAAAACTGGAATTTATTATAAATTTTGCTGTGCATAAAATTCTCAATCTAAAAACTTAACGATCCGTATATTAGAATTATTTTGTCTTTTCAGCTCAGTTGAACTCAGCTTGATAAATTACTGAAGCAATATATTTTTTTAATCAATATATTCTTTTATCATGTGCTAAATCAATTTAAATAGGAAGGTGGTCCAACGCACAACTCATTTTTAAGAAAAGAAAAGACAGGTTGATTGAAATTCAAAATTCTCGAAACTTCTTACTATTAACTTCCATCTACCTTTAATTTGCAATTTACTTTTTCTTATATTTCATTTCCTCTATGCTTATATGCAATATTTTGTTTATGATCTCTCATTAATTTGTTGTGTTGTTTTTACGTTTTTTATTTCAAGTTTTTTCAATGTTTGAATTTTTATATTTAGGAATTTGATTTTTGTTATCAAAATAATAATTTATAATTACTTGTAAACTTATTATTATATAATGTGATATGATAGGTACCAATAATTGTTTTTGATTCTCTTTTGGTGCTTCTGTATTGAACTTCTTCGGTCAATTTCGTTTCATTAAAAAAAGTTATGAAGTTTAATGATATCAAACTCGTTGACAATAGTTTTCTTATAAACTATTCTGGTATCAAGAATTTGGTATGTGAATTTAGCTACAATTTAATCATTTTTTTTGTCTTTTAGAGATATGAATGAATCGAAATTATCGTCAACGAATTTGTTTTCATAAAATTCCCGCAGAATTTCTTCATAAAACGAAATTGACCGAAAAATTCGAACAATTTATATCCACGTGGAAATCAAAAACAATTATTGGTATCTTTTGGGGAATTTTCCTGATTGATTTGTAATTTGGACGCACTTTGCAATATTAAACAATAAAAATGAGCATAAAGAGTACTAACAATGGCCTTCTGTTGAATTATCGTTCGTGTCGAATCGGAGTTGTCGATTCGTTGATGTTGAAATGTTGATTGTGTCGTTGTGAAACTGTCGAACTGTTGTAGAGAGTTTGTAGAAAAACTCCTACCAATAACTGTTCGAGAGAACTTGTAGCCAAAGGAATTCTCCATAATCCGATCCTTATATATCCTTTCGAGGCTCCTTTCTATTTCCTGCTCTACTATTCGTCACCTCATGATTGGTCGACTTCGCTTTGTTTATTTGTTGATCGGAGCTTTTGGCGCTAAACATGTTTATCGGCTTTGGCGGGAAACATATTTATCATTGTCCATAAATATGTTTCTTCTTTTGGTGGTAAATATGTTTATCGTTTTGGCGATTCATTTAAAGCTATCATCACGTTTCTTGACTTCGATTTTGGTAATTAAATCATCTTTCGGAATTTTCCTACAGTATCTATCACATCGCATTTTTGAATAAATTGAATTGATAGATACTGCAATTGCTTAAAAATTACAGCAAATTTTAAATGACATTTTGAAACTTAATTCTCTTCCATTTATTGGTGCTCTCATTAAAATGAGTAATGACTTATTCAGTTTTATTTTGAGATAAACATAAATATGCTCATGAATGTTCGAAGAACAAACTTTGCAGGCGACACAATTTGGAATTTTTTTAATCTTATAAAACTTTGTTATTTTGTATTACAATAAAGTTTACAATAAATCTGCACAAAGCCAAATATTTAAGGAATAAAACAAAAAATTCAATTTGAGTATGGCTTTGATTTAATTATAGAAATTATAACATATTTCAAATTTTGCTAAATCGATCTAATGACTCGACCAAGTTTTAAAATTTATTTCAAATTTGATAATTAGACCTATTTTTAAAATTGGTTTAGATAATTTTTTGACGAAAATATATAAAATCCATAAAAATTCATTGTAACATCCATACAAATTGTAATTACTTGAAATGCGACTTCTTAATATAATCTCAAGTATGATTAACTTTTAAATGCATATTTAAATTTTTATTTACTTATTTTTTTGCATTCTCTCGCTTCACATAATCTTTCCG
>KZ270076.1:52717-65065 GCA_002249935.1 Onchocerca flexuosa
ATATATTTGCGAAAATTCGTTTTTTTTTTTTTTTTTCCGATAAATCTCGTAGAATTCATGTAAATGGATAGATTTTTAGATTAAGAAAAAATGAGCAGAAAGGAAGGCTAATAATAAGAATCGAGTAAATCATTCGTACTTTTTCTTGACCAGAAAGTTTGAAATGTATCCGAAAAAGATGAACGATCCTGAAGACTATTTATATAATTTCTTAAAATTTGTTTGCACGTTCATTATTCGTTATACAAATTTTATATTTGTATTTAAAAGCGAACAAATTATTTCAGCATGGTTTTACAGCTTTATTTCATACGGTCAAAAATAATAGTATTTGGATTTTCAATAAATTGCTCCGTCGTGGAGCACTTCTTAATTCAATAACAAAAGTTAGTGATTAAATTAGAATTTACGAAATTTCAAAATTTTGCATTTTTTCTTGTGGATGAAATGGTTCAAGTAATTTAAAACATGGAAGAGGAATGTTAATGTAAAAGAAAAACGGTGACAGATGCTTCATTAAATAAATGCTCTGAAAAATGAATGTTTCAAAGTTTTATTTGTCTTTTTTTTTTTGCACATGGTTACTTTGCTTCCTTACTTACTTTGAATCTATTATTTTATAGCAATTATTTTATTTTTTTGTGATAGATTTAAAAATTTTGTCAAAACGGCTTTTTTCAGGATGGAAGGACGATTGCACATGTTGCAGCAATGTTTGCAAATAAAGAGATGATACAACATCTACTGAATTGCAAAATTGATTTCAAAATAGGCGAAAGAGTAAGTTGAACTATGAAAAACTATTAACTTGAAATCATTTAGTTATATCACTTTATTTATATTGCAGACATCCAATAAAACTCCCTTGCATTTTGCTTGTGCTCGTGCATCAAAATGTGGTTTTTATGTAACGCAAATATTGTTGAGACATTGGAAAGAAGGTCGTCTTGCACAAGATTTACAAAATTGCTTGCCGATACATTATGCAGTAAAATGTGGTAATATGGATACGGTTCAATTACTGCTAGAAGTAGATGATAGTAATCAACTGATGCATGTAAGATGTCTTTCTTTTTGTTTTTCGAATTTGTTTTAAAGTTTTAGAAAATTTCAGAATTTCAAAGTGAATTTATGAATTTTTGAAAATCATAAAAGTAGTTTCATTCTTATCGAAATTCCTGCAATAATATTCATTCAAAAATTCCAGATTTCCATTTAAAAAAAAATAATGTATGCATGATAATATTTTACAGGTAGATGCAAATGGTGATTCGTTATTACATATTGCATGTCGTTCAGGTAAAAATGATGTTTTGCAACTTCTTGCCAGTTATGATCAAATCGATGTGAATAGAGCAAATTCAGACGGTTGGACTGTACTTCATGATGCTGCATTGAAAGGAAATATTACTTCGTTGAGAATTTTGCATAAATTAGGAGCTAATCCGAATATTCTTGATAAGGTTAAATTTATCGAATTTTAAAAAATTATAGAAATCCTAAATGAAGTTTAAATTTTGAAATTAAAGTGAGTCAAGAATCGTGATTTTTTTTTTTTTATTTTTTGAATTTTAAATTTTGATTATAAATTTGTTTAATATTTGAAATCTTCCAATTTTTGTTATTGTAATTTTGCAAAGATATTTTTCATTTCTTTTTTTTTTATTTTTTTTATAGGAAGATCGAACACCGTTGCATATTGCAGCAGCAGCTGGAAATACAAGTACTGCTGAATTATTGATTGAAAAATTTGGAGGATCTGTTCGAGCACGTACAAGTGATGGTAGTACATTGTTGCATGTTGCTGCATTAAGTGGACATGCCTCTACTGCATTAACATTCCTAAAACATGGCGTACCTCTTTATATGCCAAATAGACGAGGTATTATCAATTTGTGAATTATTTAAAACTTTAGAAAAGAGATACACTGATTAACTAGCATTGTATCTGTGTAATAACACGCGCCTATTCGAATGCAACGTTGTGTCAGAAGTTCAAATCAATCGGTGAAGAACGTCAAATGTTGTAGAAAATGAACAATGCAAAAAGTTGAAATAGTGAATAAATACAGTTCGTATACTTATTTTTATCTTTCACAGGTGCGAAAAGTAAAAATAAATAAGTATATATAAATATAAACAAATGCCTATTCGAATGCAACGATATTTCAAGATTTCAAATTATTTGATGAAGAATTTGAAACGTTATGTAGAAATGAACAACGAACATTATTTTGAGCTAAAATATTATTGATTGGTCAAGAATTGAATTGTTTGATAATTTAATTGTAATTATTGATATGCCCTTAAAAAAAATACAATATGATTGTAATATTTCTAAAGATTACCGGAATATCTAAAATAAAAATTTACAAATTCAATTAATTACTTTAGGTGCTTTGGGTTTACATTCTGCAGCAGCTGCTGGTTTTGCGGATGTTGTTCAGATGTTAATTGCTCGAGGAACAAATGTTGATATTAAAACGAGAGTAATATCTTTATAATAAAAAAAAAAAGTTTTTTTCATACAAAAAATCTGAAACAGTGAAATTCTATTGAAATTTCTCCAACATTTAATTTTATTTCAAATTGATTTAAAAAATTCAATCAAAAAATCAGAATAATTAAAATAATATTTAGTGAAAAAATTTTCTAAAAACTGATTTTTTTTTAATTAAAAAAAAAAAAAAAAAAAACAAGACTTTAAATGTTCATTGTGAAGTGAATATGAAGCAAATTTTGAAATTATCTATTATTTATTTAATATTAATATAATGATTAATGATTAATTAGTAATATTTAGTATGATTGCAGGATAATTACACAGCTTTACACGTTGCAGTACAAGCAGGTAAAGCATCCGTTGTAGAAGCATTATTAGGATACGGTGCAGATGTGCATGTTCATGGTGGTGCAATCGGTGAAACAGCTTTGCACATTGCTGCATCATTAACAACTGAGGATGCAATCGAATGTGCAATAATGTTACTGAAAAGTGGTGCGCAACCAAACGTTAAACGTAATGACGGTGAAACGCCATTACATATTGCTGCACGTAATCCGCTTTCCGGAATGATACGCTTACTACTTAGTGAAGGAGCTGACCCGAAAATTTGTTCGAATGTTAGCAAAATTAAGCATTAATTTAATAAGCATATTTATTCATGTATAATGTTAATAGCTAAAATATCGCTTGGATAAGTTCTTCAAAAATTTATTTCTAAAAATTCAAGAAAATTTTTTTTTTTTTTGTGAGGAATAAAATTTTAAAATGCAAAATAATTTTAAGAGAAAAAAGTGAAGAAATAATATTAATGAAGAATTTAGTACAAGATAATAGTTAAAGTTTGCATGAAAAATATTGTTCTTTTTACGAAATTTATCAATAAGTTATGTTGCGGTTACAGAAAAGTGAAAGTGTTTTGCATGTAGCAGCAAAAAGTTGCAATAGTGAAGCAGTAACGCAAATCTTAGAACATCTTTCACAACAGATGACACCTCAAGAAATCAAAGAATTTGTCAATGCTCGAACTATTGAGGTTAGTAAGTTTTAATATTTACATGTAATTTATGCATTTTTTTTACACACTAAAAACTTATTTCATACTTTTCACCTGAAAGTTTTACTTCGCTACTTCAATTTTCAATTAAATCCATCTTATTTTGATCATCTTCCGAAAAACAACGAAATTTTAGGATGGTCTAACAGCAGTACATTATGCTGCTCAGATTACCTCGGATCAAGTACATTTTCCAGATGAAGATGCAAAATTGATCAAAATTCTTATCGACCATAATGGTCAACCGGAATTACAAACATACAAGGCAAATTTTCAAATCTCAATAAATCTCAATAAAATTTAAAATTTTTCGGAATTATGCGATTATTGCTTTCACCATCTAAAAAATCGTTTTTGAAAGAATATCGAAACTTTCAATTTTCTTATATACAAACCTTTACATATTTTAAAAAATTTAAACTTTTAAATTTTAAGATTCAAGTGGTTATTTATTCGATAATTTGCTGATGCAAAATTTTGCTATTTAGGAACAAGAAACAGCAATGCATTTGGCTGCACGATCAGGCAATGAAGCCGCATTGCTTGCTATTGTTGACAAAATTGGTGCTGGCGCTGTACAAATTGTCCAAAATAAACAATCGAAAGTAAGATACAGTACAGGTTGTCCAAAATAAGCAGTCCAGCATAAGTTATGGTACAAATTATTCAAAATAAACAATCCAGGATAATGTGCGACAAAAAATTCTCCAAAATAAGCAGTATAGATAAATTACGATACAGATTGTCCGGAACAAGCAATCCAATAGAAGTTAAGCTGCATATTACTTTTCAACTTAACGAATAATTTTTACTAATTACTTTTACATCATTGTATTTTCATAGCATTTCTAATTTTTGACATTGATCAAATAGGGGAATCAATTATTTAAGTCACAGATAGCAAACATTTTTTAATTTTTAAGAATGGATGGTCACCACTAATGGAAGCATGTGCTCTTGGTCATTTTGGTGTTGCTCAAATTCTCCTCCAACATCATGCTCGAGTTGATGTTTTCGATGAGAATGGTCGAACGGCATTACATTTAGCTGCTGCTAATGGTCATCTCAAGTTGACACAATTGTTATTGACAAGTAAAGCATTTGTTAACAGGTCAAGCCATACTGAATTACATATATATATATATATATTTCTGAATAATAGTAAAATAACAAATTTTTACTAGCTATTATCAAATAAGTTATTATTGGTGGTAATTTTGTTCGAAATATCAACAAGAATGCAATTAAAAATCAAATATATTCGATTTAAATTGATTTAAATTTTAGAAGTTCATCTTTGTTGGACATTATATTTAAGAGATTAATATTAAAGGATCTAATTTTGATAGTTATTAAGAGTTTAAAAAAAAATGAAAATAAAACTTGATAAAATTTTAAATTTTTTTCAGATTTCAATATTATTTTATATTTTAGCAAATCAAAAACTGGTGAAGCACCGTTACATTTGGCAGCACAAAATGGTCATGTTAAAGTGGTTGCTGTCCTCGTGGAAGATCATGGTGCTTTATTGGAAGCAATTACATTGGATAATCGTACGGCATTGCATTTTGCGGCACGATATGGACAATTAGCTGTAGCGCAAAAATTACTTACCCTTGGTGCAAATCCAAATGCACGAGATGATAAGGGACAAACACCATTGCATCTAGCAGCTGAAGTATTGCCTAGTATTTGTTTTAATATCATTTATTACGGAAGAAAACGAGAAAAAAAAAGCTAAAAATCAATATTAGTAGCATTTTATGGATCCGACGCACGCTTTGCATAGCAAGGATCCAGCTAGTCTATATAAATAAAAATATAAATGTTCATTTGTTCAAAATCTTAAATCTGTATGAATTCCTAAATACACGCCTTATTCATATTAATTCGAAATCTTGTTGTTGATTTGAAATTTTGATACAATGCCATTCACATTGTTTATCTGTTAATCGGAGCATTTTGGCGGGAACATGTTTATTTTTATGAAGACATAAAAAAAACTAGTATATCTATAGAAAAATACGCGCTATTCGAATGCAACGTTGCATGAAAATTACAAATCAATCGATGAAGAGCTTGAAACGTTATGTGAAAATGAAAAACAAACATTTACATTTTTATTTATACATATATATTTTTTTAGAATGATTATCCAGATGTGGTTAAATTATTTTTGAAAATGCGACAAAATAATCGAGCAGTGTTGACAGCGATTGATTTAAATGGTTTTACATGTGCACATATTGCTGCAATGAAAGGATCATTGGCAGTTGTTAAAGAATTAATGATGATTGATAAAGCTATGGTTATTCAAGTATGTCGTCTTGTCAAATATTTCATTTTAGTGATCATTAATTCGTTTCGATAAATTAAATGCTGAATCAATCAATAGATTCGAGTTATAATGAATTGATAACCATGCAAAAGCGATCTTTTTATGATAACGAAAAAAAAAAAAAAACAAAAAACAAAAAAAACAGTTGAATAAAATTTCCGTCATTTAATTGTAAACATTAAATTACTACCAATTGTAAGAATGTGAACTGCAGAATTTTTCGTTTCCATTGTTATATCTGTGATAGAAATGAGATTTTTATCGATTTCTTCGAATTAAAATTTTCAATTCGAATCAAATTCAAGGCAAAAACAAAAACACTGGAAGCAACAGCTTTACATATGGCAGCAACTGGTGGACATAATAAAATCGTTAAATTTTTACTCGAAAATGGTGCTAATGTTGAGGATGAAAATGCTGTTAGTTTTATGTTTCATAAAATTTATGTATTTTCTAAAATATAAAAATTCATAACTTTTTTTTATAATTTTACAACTTTTTTACCATGTGAAATCTATAATTTTCTTCATAGTTTTTGCAAAATGGAGTAAATTAAAAGTCGATCGACATCCTTTTTTTTTTCCTTTAATTATATCATATCTTTCATATGATTTTAAGTATTGTTTTCTCAATTTTCAAATTTAGATTTATTTTGATATTTATTGTTTAATCATTTAGCATGGTATGACTGCCCTTCATTTGGGTGCTAAGAATGGATTCGTTCCGATTCTCAATGTTTTCGACCAATCATTATGGAAAAAATGTTCAAAAAAGGTATTTTAATATTGTTAAATCATTTGTTACAATAAATAAAAAAAGAATTTTAATTCAATTTTTAATGCCCAAAATTTATTTGTTCAAAAATGAAATTATTTGCGACAAAAAATATGACAAAAGACACTTTTATTTAAATTTCATCTATTTTTATGAATTTAGACCGGTTTGAATGCGCTCCATATAGCTGCATATTATGGCAATTCCGATTTTGTGATGGAAATGTTAAAGTATGTACCAGCAAGTTCACGATCCGAACCACCAATTTATAATCATTACGTTGTGAAAGAATTTGCAACCGAAGTAAGAAAGTAATGTTGCTTTACCTTTCTGACTTTTAACGTTTACCTCTTATTTCGTATCCATCACAATTCACTCCAAGGCGATTTATTTAAATTCATCAAGAAAAAAGAAAAAGAGAAATTTTTAGTAATTTGGATCTATGACAAGTTAAATTAAGCAATTTAAAGAAATTTCAATTTTAATATTCAATTTCAAGCTTACCTTTCTTTATTTTTAATTTATTTAATATAAATTTGATGTAATGTACTAAATTATTAATTTAGTGCTAAAATGCGTCTGAAAACTTCATATTAAATCTTAAATTTATTTTGGAAATGAAATTTTTCCTTTTGTAGTATGGATTTACACCTTTACATTTGGCAGCACAATCCGGGCATGATTCGTTGGTACGAATGTTATTAAATCAAGGTGTTCAGGTAGATGCAGCTTCAACTACTATGGTCAGTTTGTTCAATCTTTTGTCTTTTTTTTTTTGATATTCCAACTTAACTAATGGTTAAATCAAAAATTTAACTAATGATTAAATCAAAAATTTAACGAATGGCTAAATCAGAAATTTAACTAATGGTTAAATCAAAAATTTAACTAATGGCTAAATCCAAACTTTCAAGTATGCTTGAATTTCCTATTCAAACATGTGCCAATAAAATTTACCAGAAAGAAAGGCTTTCCAAATATAGAAATTTCCTAATAAATAAAAATAAAATGGAAATAAATAATAAAAAGTAATTTTTTTCAGCATAAATTAACTTTGTTTTTTTTCTCTTTTCCATTTTTTTTCAGAGTGTTATACCTCTTCATCTAGCCGCTCAACAAGGTCATATAGCCGTTGTCGGCATGCTTTTATCGCGGTCAACTCAACAACAGCATACAAAAGATTGGCGTGGACGAACACCACTACATTTAGCTGCAATGAATGGACATTATGAAATGGTTTCATTACTTATTGCTCAAGGATCGAATATTAATGTGATGGATCAGGTTTTATTTCAAATTCACCGGATTACTAGTTTTGGTCAGATTTTCTGACTTGAATTTGACTAGCTTAATATTTTAGGCTTTGATTTTAGTTTTATTGGATTTTCGATTCGAATTTATATTTTGATTAAAACCGAAAAGATACCTGGATAAGGCAGCTTGTTTGCATAATTTATTAATTTTCAGTTTTGATTGCTTTGTATTTCATGAACTAATTAATGATAAAATTCTTTCGAACTTTGTATTTCTTTTAATTATCTATAAATTTTCGAAATATTAATTAAAAATTTAAATGTTTGAGAATGGATGGACAGGAATGCATTATGCCACCCAAGCAGGACATTTGAGTGTTGTCAAATTGTTTGTAAAGAGTTCAGCTGATGCACAAGCAGAAACGAAAGAAGGAAAGGTAAGAATTAAACAATTTTAAATTTGAAATTTGATACTGGCTGAATATATATTGCAATTTGATTTAGGTACCACTATGTTTCGCTGCCGCACACAATCATGTTGACTGTTTACGTTTTTTATTGAAGCAAAAGCATGATACGCATGCATTAATGGATGATCGTAAGGTGAAAATTTTACCTGTAATAGCATACTAATTTAACCTTTTAATAAAAATTTCGAAAAAGAATTGATTTTTATAAATTGATTTTTGATTGATTTTAAAAATCTAATCTTTATAGTTCATTTTTGATCTAATGGTTTGCGGTAAAACGAATGATAATGTACCATTAAAAGAATTCATCTTGCAAAGTCCAGCACCAATTGATACGGCTGTTAAGCTATCAGCTTTATATCGTGAAATGAGCGAAAAAGAAAAGGTTATTGAATTTTAAAGATATAAAATTCTTTTTGCCAAAATTTTATTAAAAATTCAGGAAAAATTGCAAAATAATCATATCGCAATGTTTTTTTTTTTGTTAAAAATTTGAATCAGTGATAATTATCTCATTCTTAATTAAATATATGATAATATTTGTGATGACAATTAAGTATAATATGTCATAAGAAAATTATCTTTTAATATTTAAAAAAAAAGCGATAAGAAGTGACAGTATTAATAAAATGATAACATTGATAATAAAATATTGACGAAAAATTATTAGAGGAATAATCCTGTCAATTGTTAGATCAAAATTGAGCATTATATTATGTATATGGTGGGAATTCTATATTTGCATGTTTCGGTAGTTTGTGCAGACTTTCATGATTATTAAACTGATTGTTACGTTTTATATTTAAGATTTAAATAAAGATCTAAATTGATAATTTGAAATGTCTGGTGTTTTACTTACTTTGATCAGTTAAATGATAGGAGCGGGCCAGAGATCTAATAAATGTTTCGCAATTTGCGGAAGATATGGCCGTTGAATTACTTGGCATAACAGCAAGCGAATACAATCCGGCATTATTACTTAAAGCAAAAGATAATCGTGGACGACCGCTCCTAGATGTATTGATCGAAAATGAACAAGTAATTTTTAAATACGAGGAAAGTAAATTGAAATGAATTGGATTTTTGTTGCTATAAATAAATTTCTTTTTTTTTTTCTTTTTTTCCAGAAAGAAGTGGTCTCCTATGCATCAGTACAACGTTATCTTACGGAAATCTGGACCGGACGAGTGGAATGGTCATTTGGTAAAACGGTCGCATTTACGTTAATGGTGCTTATTTGTCCACCAGCTTGGTTTTATTTTTCACTACCACTTGACACACGTATTGGACGTGCTCCAATCATCAAATTCGTTTGTCATACTGGTATGTTAAATTTAATTTAAATTATTATCAAATTAAAATCGTTCCTAATTTTACCAAATATTCCTTTCATTTTCTTTCTATTTTAATTAGATTCATGTTTTTTTTTTTTTTTTTTTAATTTTACCAAATATTCCTTTCATTTTCTTTCTATTTTAATTAGATTCATGTTTTCCTTAATATTAGACAGAAAGTGAATTTTTTGAACGAATTTAAAAAACTTTTTTAGTGTCGCATATCTACTTTACAATTTTACTTACAATTGTGGTGCTCAATTTGACACATAAAATTTACGAAGTACGAAGTATTGTACCGAATCCAGTTGAATGGTTATTGCTTTTGTGGCTTTCTGGAAATCTAGTTTCTGAATTATCTAATGTAGGCGGTGGTTCCGGTCTTGCAATTGTTAAGGTTATATTTTAAATATGTTAAGCAAAATTTTCATATTCTTAAATTAAATTGTCATCTATATTAAATCAATAGATCAGTTGCCGTTTAAAATTGTTTTGCTTCAAATCTATTTTCAAGAGACTTCCTAAGAGCAAAAAATGAAAATTAAATTCACATACATGCATTTTGTATTTGACATAAACTCAATGCATGTTAATAGCCGATGAATAAATGTAGAATATTAAGACAAAGCTCATTAAGATGATTTTGATAATCAGTATTTCTTATTGTTTAATACGATCAGATGCAATTAGATAAAAATCAATTCAAAAATGACATCACCCATGAGACTAATTTGTCTGATTGATCTATACAGCTGATCGATTTAGTTGAATGTTCATAAAACTCCAAAAGAACGAAAAAATTCTTTTGTATTCCGCATCCAAATGCAATCAATATATTTCAAGCTTTTTGCAATCTATAATTAACAATTGCTGTAAATTTCAGGTTCTAATCTTGGTACTTAGTGCAATTGCAATAGCAGTGCATATTCTTGCATTTGTATTACCTGCCTTGTTCATGCATCATTTGAGCGATGACGAAAAATTGCATTTTGTACGAACAATGCTTTACCTTAAGAATCAACTATTCGCACTTGTTTTATTATTTTCATTCGTTGAATTTTTGGACTTTCTCACTGTCCACCATTTATTTGGCCCATGGGCTATTATTATACGAGATCTTATGTATGATTTACTTAGGTATGGCTTTTTTTTTAAAATAATTCATAATTTAATTCCTATTTTAAATTACTTCATCAATCGATATCTTGTACAACTTATGCTGCAGTTTAAAATTATATTATAGGTTAATTATTTTGAAATCATATCTTCATTTATTTGTCTTTTAAATTCATTTCTCTATGCAAATACATTGTTTTTAATTGAATCAAAAATTTTCCTTGATATATTGATTGTAAATGAAGAATAATAATAAATTGGAAATGTTACATAAGATAGCGATAAAAGAGAGCAATAAAATATTATTCTTTTCCATAGCACGAAATTGTTCCATTAACTTAAGCAAACTTTTAATCTCAATTATTTAATTATGTTAGTTTGCTTGTTCAATTTTCAATTTTAATTATTAGATTATTTTTATATTTTCCAGGTTTCTCGTTATATTATTATTGTTCATAGCTGGTTTTACTCTACATATCACTTCTATATTTCAGGTAATTAAAATAAATCCAATGAATAATTTTTGAAATATTCCGTTTAAGAAAAAATTGAAACAGATAGAATATCATAATTGAAAAAAATAGAATATTGTAATTATTAGATATCGTATTTCCATATTAATTCATTACAAAATATTGTGTAAAATCAAAAATTCTCATAAAAATTTGAAAATCAATCGATAAATTTATATTTAAGCATTTTATATCCTTATTTTTCACATCCATAATATCCTACACTGTGCCAAATATTTCTTGAAAAAAAGAAAAAAAAATAGCATAAATAATTAGAATGAAAATTTTAGCCAGCATATCAGCCAGCGGATACGGATGATGCACAATGGATGCGTCTTGCATCACCGGAACAAACACTTGAAATGTTATTTTTCTCGTTGTTCGGATTAGTAGAACCGGATACGATGCCACCACTTCATTTGGTTCCCGATTTTGGCAAAATTATTTTAAAAATGATTTTTGGCATCTATCTGTTGGTTACATTAATTGTAAGTAATTATCGAAAGTCTGTAATTTAATTTTAATGTTGAAAGAAAAATGAAAAATTTAATAAACGACTAAATTTTCAATTTAACAAAAACATTTTGTTCGGAAATTTAAGTTCAAATAATAAAAATTTGAGCTGAAGAATTTCCAGGTTTTAATAAACTTATTGATTGCCATGATGTCTGATACATATCAACGAATTCAAGCACAATCGGATAAAGAATGGAAATTTGGTCGTGCAATTCTAATTCGACAAATGAATAAACGTTCCGCTACTCCGGCTCCAATTAATATGTTAACGAAGTTAATCGTTGTCCTCAAAGTTGCTTACAGAAATAACTGTAAGTTGGAGCTATTTTTCGTACAACAATTATGCATATTTAATAAAACAAAAGAACAAAGTAATGAACATTTTAAAAAGTAATATATTTCAACAAATTTAAAATGCATTTGAATTGTATTATTTTGAATCGTCTCATTTTGAAAGAAAAAAAACTTCAAATTT
>KZ270077.1:37617-52450 GCA_002249935.1 Onchocerca flexuosa
GTGTTCCAGTGATTTAAAAGATTTTTTCAATAATTCGAAGGATGCGAAAAATTCGGATGATTCCGAGAAATTAATTTGTAAATCACTGGAACACCCAAAATTAATTGGATGCTGTTTGCTCTGTTATCTTTGTTAGTTTTTTAAATGCTGGATATATCATTTGTTTTATTGATGCGATGAATAGTGCCTAACGCCATTTCTCTTCACATGATAAGTAAATGCATGTCGACAAGTGATCCTTTCTTTGTTAGTTGTAATAGTGTGAAAATGAATTTGCTATTAAATGAAATAAACTTTTGATAAAACATGAAAGCGATCGATTCATTTGGAAGTTAAGCAAATGCAAAGGTGTAATTATCGAATGTTTTCGAATTTTTCATTTTTTTCCTTCTTACTACGCTTTTTGTTAGCTTCACTTGTTCTGTCTTTTGTCCTAATTGGTTCTGTCGATGCAACTTTTCTTATTTATATTACTTGATATTTTATTAACTATAACTTGATATTTTATTAACTTCGATTTCCGAACAATTCGCAAGATCACTTTTGCTTGCTGCTAAATTTAAAAGCGATACAAAATAATAAGTCAGTTAAATTTACCAATCAAAATTATAAAGTAATCAATCATATATGTTAAAGAAATAGAAAATCAGTTGATACAAAAAATTATGAATGCAAAAATTTTGACAGAATCCTGAATATATTTGAAATGAACTTATTCCAACTTGTGAAATTTTCGCTTTGTCGCTTGTCTATGATAAGCATACTATTAATGAAAAATTAATTAAGAAGTTGAAATCAAGATCTTTTACTTGTGTTTGAATGATACGTGATGAATGAAAGACGAACGAAAAAATCGGAAATAGTTCAACATTTGTCGAAGCTTCATTCTTCACTGAAATTCATGATCCAATTTAGAATAAAGCTTCTATAAAGAACGAATTTTTACGTTCTGTTTTGACAGCAACGGTGAGGAGATATATGTTGAAGTTTTTCTTCAGAAAACTTGAATTTATTTTGTTTGTGCTAACTAATATCATTCATAAAGATGAAAATAGTACTTTAGTGAATGAAGTGATAACTGAGAACGAAAATTCGTCTGAAATTAACTAATGCGGCAAAAGCTAACAACTTTAGCGAAGGAACGATGCAGGAAATGCCAAAATATCGATTGTATTTAACAGGCAAACATTTATATTTTCTCTCACCTACTCACTACTTTTTGTATCATTTAAGTCGCATTCGGTTTATTGAATTCATGGATGCGGAGATGTTGCGGCCGTTGCAGTCGCATTCTGCGCATTGCGCGTCATTGTAGCTGCCGCCATCGGGTTACTCTTATTTGGCACTTACTCTATCGATTTCTTTTCCTGGTTTAGAAAGAGTTTGAAATATTAAAAACAAGATTTATAAGACTGGAAAATTTTTAAGAAGGAAAGTCCACAAAGTTTCTATAAACGGAATTCAAAATAAATTCATGTGAATCAAGCAATTAATAAATTTTTTGCCATTTTTTTTTTCATTTTTTGACTTTTTTGTTTTATTTTCTGAAGAATCCGAAATGTGAATTATAGCATTAGCAAAAATCAAGACATAAGACATGAAAATTCGGAAAATATATATATTTACAAGAAGCATCAAGAGAATTATAATGCAAAAAATCATCGATTATTATTGTGTTGCTCCCAGGAGAGCATGTCGTTTGTTTCCATACCGAATTATAAATTGATTTTTTAAATGACTTATCTGTCAAATTATCTAATTAATCGAAGGAAATTTGAAAAGCTTGGTTTTTCCTTGGATTAAGAGTATTTTTTACTTCATAAAAAATGTTACTGATATACTTTGATAATTAGTAAATAATTTTCAGTGAAGTAAGTATGCTTTTATAAACATAACTAGCTATCGAACAGGCTCACAAATCAGCCAACCTATTGTAAAAAGACTAATAATATCAAGTATTCGATCGTTTTCATTCATTCATATGTCTTTAAAACTATTTGGAGAAAAAAAGCAATTTGAAGTTGGCAATTGTAAATTATTGATGAAATATTAATGATTTCTATAATGCCATGCATAAATTTTTGAACAACTTAAAAATGATGAATTGCTGAGGAATAACAGGAAGCAGAACTTGATATTCCAGACTGTGATAACACCTCGATGTAATATTATTCAAGCTGTTTAATTTTCCTTGGTCACATTATTGAGTAGCAAAATTTTATAGTTCATAGATAAATTCATCTGAATGATTTCAAATTTAATTTGTTCATAACTTCAACTAAAAATACTGCTCTTCTGTATTGTATTTTCATTGTATCATCAGCATGCTAATGCTTCGTTCTAATACGTCCTGTTATAATAACATGATCTCGCATAAGACGTTATGTTCCCACCCATCAATAACCTCCTTCCTTTACTATTTATTTATTTTTGAATAAAATACAAAACTGTTGAACCTTTAGACAAATTAGTTCAACTCATTAAAAATCATGCATATTTTCACTATATCAATAGCCAAGACTTAGAAGAATCGACATTGCACGAGAAGAAAGCAAGCTAGTACATTTGAAAAAGTACATGAAAAAAGAGTGGAAAAAGATGAAGAATTATGCACAGCGAGTGACACGTTTCAGAAATTTGATAATATAAAAATCTGGAATTTGAAATTTCAAAAAACCGTACTAAATGTAAGACTCAACAATTTAAATTCTAAGAATCCCAAAATTGCCGAAAATCTACGAAATATACAGTAAATTTTAAGAAGTAAACGATTAACCTCAATATATATAAAATTTTTACAATTAAAATTAGATGGAATGATAGCATAAAAACTTATAAACATAAATGGAAAAAGAGTTTTGAATGTATACGAAGAATACTTATAGATTTTGCAAAATCCGAAGCAAAAACAGAAAATTTTCGAGAAAGAAACAAAAAGCTTCCGGAATATCCAGATAGTCAGAAAACTTGCTATTAATATGAGATCAAAACTCGATAACAGAATACTGAATAGAAAGAAACTTAATGTAACATGTCTGTAAAGTATGCAAATATGGAACAGAAGTACATGTAAGAATCAAATATAGACGTGATTTTAATAAGTTATTCTTAATTCTGATTTAAATCTTTTTTGTATATCGTATTTTTCAAGAGTTAGATGATTTTAATTTCTTATATATATAAAATTTAGATTCACGGAATTGTATAATTTGTTTTAAAAACAACAAGCTAGATTTCACATAATCATATATGGTATGTCCCACAAAGTTACAATACTTAGAAAACTTCATCGTCATAAGAAATCAACAGGATTTATAATTTAAAATCGGAAACTTTTCTGGAACTGCAAAAGATTATAATTTCGAAGCAAATTACGTAAATTTTAGATAGACACAGCAATTTTCATTGATTCAATTCTCTCTTGATTTGCATTTAAATTACCGAAAAGCGATTCGAATGCATTTTTATAAACTACCGAATGCATACCTTTAAGCTGATGAATTTCAGCGTTTCTTTCTTCTTTCTACAACAGAAAATTTAAGGCAAAGAACTGCATTTTTATAATTTTCCATAAATAAAACAAAGGACATTTGGACATTTATCCAAATAGACCATCAATCTTTAATTGCACTGAAAAGAAACATTTCCAAATCATAAAAAAGAAAAAAATTCTCAACGATTTTGTACTTATTTGTATCAAGAAGTAGAAAAAATTATTCAGAAACCAAAAGCATGCTACCTTATAATTTCCTGATGTAACATTTCCAATGTTCTGAAAAAATGAAGGAAATTCGCCTTCGCGATGTCTGTTCCAAAATCGATATATGTCAATTTTTAGCTACAAACAAAAAGAGCACTTTTATACGAACTAAAATAGAAACACATTAAAATATTCATACTATTATATTTATATTATGTTGTTATATTTGTTAACTTTCCAAGTTCGAAAAACATTTTCATTATATAAAAAAAATTTTAATTGTAAATACAGTGGAAAAGTAAGAAAACTAATTATAAACGGCAAATAATGCTGAGATCTTAACAATATACAATTAACGATGAAATTAAATGAGTACAGAGAGTGACCCTTAACATTAGCTACGTTGAACAAATAAATCGTGTATTTTTAGTGCTATTAAAAACGTTTGAGCAATTCAGCAAAATTTCCAGTATAATCAGGATCAAAATCAAAAATACCTACATCAGCAATCCGTTGATTTATATGGGCAATATTTCCAAGATGCTTCCTTTTCACCAAATTCTGCTCTGATTTTGGCTGTAATATATCAGCAACATATGGAATTTGATAAAACCGTGAATCCTAAAAATCAATATAATGATTAGACTCTCCATTACTGGAATCTTTCACTGTTTTATATTGAATAGTAGTAATTTTATGATAAAACTAACCATTAAAATATTTTCTGCTTTTTTACATAATTCATCCAGTTCATGTTTTTTCGAACTTTGCACTGATAACAATGTTAATGGACCACTTATATCTGATGGGATCATTACCGAATCCATCATATTTAACATTTGCATCTTTTTACTTGCCTTAAAGCAGCAAATTCTTAACTGATCAACTAGTTACATAGAAAGTTCATGTTTTTTAACTCTATTGATTATCCAACCTATAGCTAAAAGAATACAATAAAATCTGAAATAAAACCAGCATTCCAGATGATCATTTTTCATGATACCATAAGAGTAAATGTATGAATAAAACGATACAGATAATGCGCAATTTTGAAATTAAAATTGTTATTGGGAGTATTTGGATGCCAAATCGTCAATCAATTTCCACTTACTCTAGGAAACAGAACGACTATGCACTCGACTTTTTCGAAAAGAAGACTTACAATGTTAACCATCAAACCGTTGGTTATTTAATCAATTCAGTGATTAAACTATATATTTTAAAGTATATCATTAAACTATACCACTATATCAACTATATATTCCTCATATACCAAAGATAGGATCACCTGATGATCTCGACTGTCTCAACATGTCAGATCAATTCAATACAGCAGTTGTAACCAATCTCTTTCTACGAATAACATAGAATATTGTGCTATATGTTGATTAAATTTCCATTTTTTAAATTACCAAACAAAAAAGAATGGAAAAAAAAAAAGAAGTTATAGATCATTTTATAAAACCTTTTCATACTATCTGACATTATAAACAAAAGGAAGAGAATTTGATAATACCTTCAATTGTCGAATATGTTGTGAAGCTCTTTCCAATGCTAATTTTGTTTCTTTTAATTCATCTTCCAGATAAACTACTTCGTTAAACTGCTCAGGAGTTGGCAGACTGGAATCGGTTGGTGTAATCGGGAAAAGTAATGCTTGTGGTTTTGGATGATTCATAGCCATATTTACAGTTTGCAGCTGCTAAAAAAGAACCCAATTTTCCAATTTCTATATTATAATTTTACAATAACATTACATGCTTGTTTTTGAATAGCAGTATATTTGGTAAATGTAACATATTTGAAAAATATATTTGGATAGTATTATTTTTCAAAAGTAAGAGTATAATGTTATTGCAAAATTATAGTATATTAAATTTTCAATAAATTTCAATATTATAACTCATAAATATTAAAATTTTCATTCTAAAAATTTTGTTTCGCAGAACCTTTTGATTTTTGACAAGAATATGGTCAAAATAGAGTAAACCTATTGCATAATCATTACAAAAGACTTTCCAAGTTAATACTTGCAAACAGCTATAAGCAAGAGAGAAGAGTATGAAGAGTCTCATCCAAAAAATTCAACGAATTTCTGTAAATATAATACATTTACCAATACTTTTTTACTGACAGTTCTAGCATGGTTTCGTAATTCGCAATTTTCTTTTTGACAAACATCAATTTCATGCTGCAAAATTCCCAACGTATCTTCGTATTCTCTGCAAAGAAAAAATAAGTAAACGAAAAAAAAAAAAAAAAACAAAACAAAAATAAATGGATAAAGGAGTCATTTCATCAGAAGAAATATCTGAATTATCAAAGACTGTTCATACGATACATCATTCAGAGGAAAACGCGCCACTTTGAAAATGGCAAGATCGTTTTTCAGAAACTAGTTCCTTTCAGAAATTGTTTAATTAAAACGGAAATTGAGAACAAATGCAAATAGGAACTAATTCATTATCGAATCAATATTCATCCAGAAGAGTTCATATTTTATAAACATGGATGCCAAGATTTATTTTTAAAATTCCGAAATCTATTTTTTATCAGAAGAAAAGAAAAAGGAAAAGCAAAAAAGGCGAAGGAAAGACAAGAAACAAGAATCATTATCTGGTAACATTGTTACTTTTCCTTAGCTAACAAATGTTTCTGTCAAGACTCAATGAATGTTTTAAAACAAAAATAGAATCGAAGAATAAGAGAGACAAAGACTATTACCAAATCTGTTTTCACTTCTATGCAGTATCATCATGTGTTACTATTACTTAAAAAAAAAATACGACAACATATATCCAGTTATCCCATATTCTACATTTGCTAATCGTGCTCATCTAGTGAATAAAAAAAAGACCGGAAAAGTTGGGTTTTAATAAATGATTTAAGTGAGTCTGCAGAGAAATAAATTTATCCGTTATGAAGCAGTAACTAAAATCATTGATTTCTTTTCGATTCAATGCATCATTTGATTCCCATAGATTTCCTCACTACAAAATCTTTTTCGTCTAAAACTTACATTTTTGCTTTTCTTAATCGGTCGCGTAAATCATCATTTTGCGCATGCAATCTTTGCATCTCAGTTTCATCAGTTTTTTCCATCAATTTTATTTTATTTTCAGCCATTTCTAGACGTAACTGAAAGTAAAACACACATACACAAATATAATTCAGCTGCAAATTCCTTCACTGGCAAATATTGCGCATTTCTGTACTGAAGTAAATGGGTCAAATTCAATTAAATTAATTCCATATCTTACCTATTATCATGATCACCAAATAAAAATAGCAAATATCAAATGCCTGTAAATGGAGACAATAGGATCTTTTGCGAATGTTGTACATACTTTATAGTTGCTAATATCATCAAGCTTAGCTCGAAGATTTATTTTCAACTCCATTATTTCATTTTCCTTTTTTTCCAAATTCCATCGAAGTTTCTCGGTTTCCAAAGCATCTTGTCTTCGAGTATTTGCTCGTTCCACAAGTGGCGATGAAAGAGTCTAAAAAGCAGCTTTTATTCATATGTCTGCTCTTCACAATAATCAGAATTTGTGATTCTAGAACTTTCTTCTGCAATTAAATTGCAATTGTTTTTTTCTAAACAACTGAAAGTAAAAAAGAAAAATCAAGAAAAGATTAGAAAGTTTCTAGAAGCATTATCATCTCATAATTCCAGCACTGAAAAGCATGAGCAAGCGATGCGCTAGATGAAATCAATATTGGATAGAGCAAGAAAATATAATTTTTATAAAATAAATAGAATTAAATCTACAAAATTTAAATGAGCAATAATTTTCTACTATTGAAAACTAATCAAATTTTGATATAAATAAACCTTATCCATTAAATCGATCAACAGTTCCTTACTATCAAATTTGTCAATCAAATCCGTGAAAACATTTTGCACGGCTCTCATATGTGCGCTGGAAATTTAAAACTATGTTCAAATTCACAAAATCTTTTCCTATGCCCGAAATTCATCTACTTTTTATTTCAATTATTTTTTTCTCTACAACATTCCAATAAATATTTGTTGCCATTTTTTTCATGCATCAATTTTTATCTTCGTGTCTTACCACCTTTTTTTTTATATTATTTTTCCACTAATTAACCAATTTTATGAGCTTTGCTTCCACCTTTGTCACAATATATCGATTCTTTCCATTCTCATCTTCTTTCTTAAACTTATTTGTTATTATACGCAAACTTACTTTATGACCTCTGTAGCTTCAACTCCATTTAAAGAGCCATACACTTTTTCTATGGAATACAAAAGTGCTTCTTGAATGTAATTTTCTTCCAAACTTTCGGCTTCTGAAGCAATATTTATCAAAAATGAATGAAAATTAATTTCCCAATTCAATTTATTGCGAACCTGCGGACTACTCATTGTTTCGTTAGAGAACAACAGATCTTCCAGCAGCAAAAATTAAGAACAGTAAAGATGCAGATGTAAACCAAATTAAAATTCTTTCAGTTCGATTCTACAAAAACTCCTTATTAATTCTAAATTGAATATTTTCACTTTTGCAACTGATGACAGTCGGTGATTAAAAGGAGAAGTTTGAAAGGACAAAACGAATTCTATTAATAACAGACCTGTGGTAGTGCTCAACTGAATATTTGTAATACTGCATATATTGTTAAATACTGAAGCCACATTTTTGAATGACATGTTCCAATTCGTCAATTGAATTTCCAACTGAAACAATTTGATAATTCGCAGAAAAAGCACCGAGTGGGGAAAAAATGCTGGAAATTTTAAGATTTATGAAATATTAGTGGAAAAATTTTTTAGAATCAAATTTCAATAAAAAAAAAAAACAACGAACAAACAAACATCTTGAGTGAATATAAAGTTTTCACCACTTGAAATACGATTTCTCAAACGTATGCAGAGTTGCTCACATTTCTCTATCCATATTAGCACCGATTTCATGTATTCGTTAATATTGCTCTCAGTAGCATGTGACTAAAATAATGATGAAAGTGAAAAATAAACAGAGTGATGCCATTTATCAATGTTTATCAAATAATTCTGATCATTGATTGATATGAGAAAAAACATTAAATTCAAAAAAATTTACAAGTGTAAAGATAATACGTTGGACACTGATTTTCACCCAAAATAATCCTTGTAGAAATTGTACACAAACATCCAAAAATAATTGTCTCGCATCATACCATTCTCGAGAAAAGTGAACAGACAATACATCCTGTAATATCTGTCATACTAACAGATCAATTACAATGGATGATTTCAACATGCTTGAAATGATTAATTGTTGAGTTGTATTAGAAAGTAACTCTATCATTAATCGAAAAGGCATCGATTAAAATTCGCAATAAAAATATTGCTGAAATTAAAGTCATTTTCTGACGAAAGGAAAGACGCTGTCAATGTTAATTATGGTAATTAGAATTTGATATGCCACAGAAATATTGCATGATTTTTCAACAGCTTTGATATTCCAATCCAAAAATCACTCACTCCATATTAAATTAGGCAATCGATAGTTCCATATTAAACTATAAAACATCGAATGCCGTCAGTTTTCATTATTTAATATGAATATCAAAGCTACTCTACTTTTCCAGATAATGCTCTTATTAAGATATATGGTAAAGCCTGTTGGCATAGAAACTACATGCGCTTTAAGCCTTAATGTTATAACAACTGGGACTAAGAATATGTCATAAAAGAGACTGCTAAAATAACAAATAAGTATAAAATTAGAGATTTACTTAGGGATGAATGACATTTAAAAAGTATAAAGAAAAAACGATAAATAAATAAACAAATAAATAGAAGAAATAAATTAATTAATATATATTATATATAATTTATATATAACAAAAGTTACTGCCAGAAATAAACATTAGCATGAATTTTCCATGATCACAATAATAAGTCAAAATAGTTCTGCTTTTCTTAAATGATTTAAAACATTTTGAACTCTATTTTCAAATCGCTAAAATTGAATTTTTTATTTTTTAAAAATGTTTCAATTTGAATTTTTGAACCAGCAATTGTGAGAAAAAAACGAACCTCTAGATAATTGATTCCTTTATTAATACCATCGGTCGAAGTGTTTTCATCGAACTTATCATTCTTAAGTAAATCAATATACTGATCAATCATTTTTTCCTCGTTTGCAATATCACTTTGCAGGTGTGCCAAACGTAATAGTCGCTCCGTTGTACATCTACGCACTACACTAAAGCACTTTTGGTTA
Source organism: Onchocerca flexuosa (assembly GCA_002249935.1). Lineage (NCBI taxonomy): Eukaryota > Metazoa > Nematoda > Chromadorea > Rhabditida > Onchocercidae > Onchocerca > Onchocerca flexuosa. The sequence goes on from KZ270077.1 coordinate 47,557, forward strand.
TTATCTGTATTTTAATTCGCAATAAAATATAACATTTGTTAGCTAAGATATGCATTGTAGATGAAAATCTGAATTCCATGTATTATATAATTTAATAAATAAATGCTAAATTTATATTAAATTTGTATTTAACTCTGCTCCTACTCCTGCAAATGGCCATTATGAAACTTAAATGGAGGAAAAAAAAAAACCCAACAAACTCAAACATATTCTTTGCTCAGTCTAATTTTCATTTTTAAATGCATCTAAGTTATCTAAAATAGGAACCTAAAAGAATCTTTTTTTTTTTTTTTTAAAGAAACTCAAGAAAGTTTACCTTTCGAATTGTCGAATAGCACAGCCAAAACTGCTTAACAAAAATAAAAATTTTGCACAGTGTGCCCACTGTTCCGCTTTGTGACTTTTCGTAACGTGTTCACGATGCATTCCGCCAGGTGGAAATTGGTACTATTGAAATATACAATTTCAAAGTTTTGTTAAAATTAAAAATAGAAATTCGAAAAAACAAGCCAGAAATCTACATGAATCGATATCCTGCATATATAAACGATATTTTATGATACCTTAAGATTTAGTAATTTTGTCAGCATAGCCGTTTTAGCCGAAAGACGAGAGGAGCAAATAGTCAACAGGATTGCATCACTGTCTCCTGAAAGAAACCAAAAATTTGAGCCATAAAAATTTAAGTTTTAAAAGAAACCATGAAACAGCAACTGACCTCCAGGTTTTGAAAAACTATCCGGTAGAAATGCTTTCAAATGATTCGATAATTCAATTTCATACTTTAATTCCAGAGCAAATACTTCTCTATCCACCATCTGCAGTTATTTAAAAATTAACAGACGAAAATTTTCTCGAATTTTCAAAAGCTATTTAACAAAAAAATTTCTTACAAAATTCGAAGTAAAACAGAAATTTTACTTCGGCAAATGTTCGATTAGCCACAGTAAGTTGCGTGCTTTGCGCCGATATTGTGTTACTAACCTCCCCTCTTTTCAGTTGTTTGTTTAGGATAATGATCTGAAACACAATATAGTATGTAATAAACGAAATCTTCTCGCAACCCTAATAAGATTGCCTTGAAAAACTGAATTAAAAAGGAGGCAGTAGAAAACACCTGATCTTCAAGGTAAAAACATAAAAGGGGATCTTTTGTTAGTCTTGTTATCCTCGAAGAAAAAGTACTGATTAATGAAAAGTGCACATTTTTTGACATATATTTTCCAAATTAAAATTTAAATCCAAATTAAAATGTAAATAAAGTGTGTGAATCGAAATGAATTTGCTTAATGTGCAAACTGAAATGAATTATAAGCAAAATTTTAAGTAATTCAAAAAATTTTTGAAATTTACTTCATCCTGTCTTCCCTGAATTTCTTCATTCAATTCTATAATTTTCCGCCGAAATTTCATGACTATTTTCTCATATTCATCCACTTGTTCGCCATATACTTTGATTTGTACCAGAAGCTAGAATGCGAGTAATAAAAAATACAATTATTGCCTAAGTATATCAAAATTTGCAGATCCGAAGAGAACTGCATGAAATTAAAAATTCATCTCATACACTTACTTTACCAATCTGGCTCTTTGCCAAATCAAATTCTTCTCTAAGTTCTTTTTCAGCTTCTCTTTGTGTTTCAAGAATTTCCTCATCCATCGATCTGATTGCCTCATAATCTTCAACGGTTTCTTCTAAGGTACTGCAAATTTTTGAGTCTTTATTTCTTGTCTGAAATCTCAGTAAGTCCACAAAGTCAATAAACATAGAATAAGTAAACGCAAAAATAGCAGATATTGCTACATGAAATACGTCTTTAAAAGGGCTTTCCAAGAAACGCTAGTTTTTTTGAGAAAAACTAGAAAGATTGATTCAAATTCGCTAACCGTAGTTTTACTTCCAAATCCATATTTTTTTCTGTTAAAATCTCAATCATTTTCTCACTGTCCGCGATTGCTTCAATCTAAAAAAATTCAAACAAGCATGCATCCTACATATCAATATATCATAACTTAAAACAATCATATCCATAAGTATAACGATAACAACAATTTTCTGAAATATTATGGGAGTAAAAGCATGCCAAATGAACAATGTGCTGAAGCAAAAAAAAGCAATAAGAAATTGAATTTCATTATGAAATTGAAAAGAATTACGAATGAAATGAAAAAAACATGCATCTTACCCTTTCATTGATGTTAATCAACTGCAAAATTTATAAGTAAGACAGCACAATAAAACTTCAAAGAACTATGCAGAATGTAATTATTTAGCATGAGAAAAAAAAATGCTTTAAAACTCGGTATAAATTACCACAAAATTTTAGAAACTGTATCCTACTAACCCCTTCTTTTAGTATAACTATTGTTCGCTCCGCTTTCTGAAGTCCGTTTTTCAAATTTTCACAAATTTTCACTAACGTAGCCGAGTCATTCTTTAGCGCTTCATTACCTTGTACCAATTCTTGTTTATCTTCCGCTAATTGACCGATAACATCGCGCATTCTAAACAATAATATATTCTGATAAAATCTTGATGAATAAATGAAAGTAGCTCATATCTAATCATTGATGAATCCAGAATCCTCACATGACAACAACAGAAATCTGAATTCTAAACTAATGCAATTGACCGAGTGAATTTAAAGTTTTGATCAAGTCTACCTTACTACTGCTTCTCGCAATTTCATATTTTGATATTCCAACAGTTTGAGCTGTATCCCATCATCCTTCAACAAAACATTCATTATAGAACATCACATTTAAAAAACAATATACAGAAATGAATAAAATCTAATTGTAGTTAAATTGAATTCAAATTCGTTGATGAAAAATAAATTTGAATCTTATTTTAGCACTATCAAATGCAAGGAATACAGCTTGAATAAAGATTTATAATGAGGAAAGCAAACCTCTGCTATAATATCTCCTTTTTGCTTAATTTCATTTCGCAATAAATTCAATTCTATTTCTTGTTCTTGCACACGCTGTTTCTCGATTTCAATGTCGGCCTTCAGTGACTTTTTTCTTTTAAAAAAAGTGTAATTTCAATATGAATTCTTAATGGAATTTGAGTATTTATCCCAATTAACTCTCAAATTAGCAAGCAACACCTATTTTACTGGCAGACAAACCTGTAGAAGTTCTGCTTGCTCTTCAGCCATTTCCTTCTCAACTGTCATCATTTCGAGTTTTTCTTCAAGTTCTGATAACCGTACAAGCTTTTCTTGATCCATTTTTGATAGTTCAACCAATTTCTAAATGAAACTTGTACCGTCGGTTTTTTGAGAACTTTCGAAAAATGAAAAAAAAAAAAAAAAAAAAAAGATATTTTCTACCGCTGTGTTTGAAAGTTCAAACTTAAATATAACAAAATTAATATAACAAAAATAAAGTAAATTTTATTTGTGTGTAAAAAGTACAAATTTTGCAAATTTTCAGAAATTTTTAAGAAAAAATCAGAGATTCAGGATTCGCTAATGGATCCTTCCTTTCTTGGTTCTTAATCTGCTTTATATCAAATTTAAATTAATATTTACATTAATTTAAATTTGATATAAAGGAGATTCTATTAGTTTAGGGTTGATTTAAAACCATTAAACTGAAATTTTTGATATACTTTCAAATTATTATTATCATTTCATACTGCAATAAAAATAGTCGGATTGGATTTTGTGAAGAAAAAAAGTATATGGAACTAAATAGAAGAGTAAAAAACTGAGAGGAAAAAAATCAAATAAAGCTACCGTTTGCCCAAATCTGCAGACCATTACCTTTTCCCTTTCCTGTAACTGTCGTTGCAATCTTGAATTGCTTTCAACCAATTTAATTTTAAGTTCACGTAAGGCTTCCAACTCAACAATATTTCTTTCATTCCCCGTAAATCTCGAGTAATCATCTTTTCGCTTCTTTCTTTAAAATTTAAATTCATCAAAGAAATCTTATAAATTTAATATCTACGATAAAATTTCAAACCAAGAATAATAACAATATATTTATTGGTATAAATCATGATTCAGAAATCAAAAACAGAATTTCAAAAAATTAAAATTCCAATTTCAGGATTTTTTTTTTCATTACATAAAGTCTTTATTTGGAAACAAGAAGTTATTTCTCAAGTTACGGGTCCTATATACTTATCTTTCATCCTCCAAAGAAAAAAAAGATGAACAATGAGGTTTATCTTGATAATCAGAAAGATCATTAGTAACATAATAATGTATACATTAATTACTTCAATGTGTCAAGCTTTTCCATCAAATCTTTATTTTCAATACGAAGTAATTCGACCTCATTCTTATTTTCGTCCATCCAATTCAATCTTGAAATATTTGTCTGAAATACGGAATAATTCAAATGCATAAACTAAAGAACACAGTCGAAGAGTTCCAAGTAAAGGACTGCGATAACTGAATAATCCCAGAATTTTTTCGAAAGATAAAATCATCATAACAAATAATCGATAACAATAGTTTCCATCATCAAAGGAAACAAATAATGTCAATAAAGAATTAATTAATTATATTTGTAATATCAGAAAAAATAAACAAACAGCATGGATTTAAAATTTGTTCAGATTAATTTCAAGCTGCAGATAATTAACTTTAGTCATTTGATGCAACAAACAATTAATAACCAAACAAATCCAAATACAAATAATAAATGATATGTAAATTACTCCAAGATAATAAGCAATTAATAAGTAAAATGATTGAAAATTACGATCTGTCAAGCATAGGGAATAAATCACTAAGCGTAATTTACATAGTACAGGAAAGAAATCAATAAAAGAAATCTGTCAAAGAAATAAAAAGCACAACTATTGCGGAGAGGAAAATTAATCTATGTGAATAAAAATGTAAAGGTTCGCTGTTACCGATCTCAACTCTTCGAA
>KZ270078.1:26203-58710 GCA_002249935.1 Onchocerca flexuosa
AAAAAAAAAGAAAAAGAAAATTAAATTATTGCTGACAGCGATCCGCATCGAAAAAACCAAAATTTTTTTCTCTCGAATATACATATGACGAAATAATCAAAAGATTTTTGTATTATAGAAATATCTTAATGTAAGATCAAGCTTTTGATCTTTATACTTTAATTAATTTATTTTAAATTTTGCCAGAATTGTAATCTGAGTAAAATATTCAATCTTTTGTTTCAATTGATATTCGATGAACGAAGTATTGCTCTGATCAGTATACGATCAAGACTCAGTCTTTTATTTTTATCAGGGATTCGGTAAATAGTGCGATTCAACTCAATTTTAATTCTTCATCAAACCCATCAGTTCCCATTTCCAAATCCAACCTTCAGCAAATCAGTTCCCAACTCTCCATAAATTAAAAGACTTTCAAGTTACCGATTGTATTTTCGAATTCATCTATAAATGGTACTGTAATGTATTTTCGGCAATATATTACGTCATAACAAAGCCTTCACATAACAAACACACCTGTCCCCAGAAATCTTCAATTCACCAAAGAAACTTTTCATAAATTTATTTCACGACACTTTTACGGCAAAAAACATTCATTAATTTGTTTCACGGCAGTTAATGTAAAGACTGAATGATAAGCTCTTAAATATGTCTTCCAGAAATGTATAATTTAATTAAAACATGTTAGCACTAACAATAATACATCTAAGAATATATCCTGAACAATTTCTCCAGTTAAGAAAGAATTCTCCATAAAAGAATTATAAAGCCATTACATAGATTTTCGATTATGAACATTTATGCAAATGTGGAATGTCGCCCTGATATCGTAGTGTCAAGCATTAAATTCTCAAGAAGGAAAAATATATCAGAATGATTTTTTTCATTTTACTATAGCCATAAATTTTATTTACGCTTTCCCATCATTAGTTTATTTCTTTCTAATACATTCATTTTCAAGTACATTCCATATGTGCACTAAGAATTGATAAAGTTTTCAAATTTGGAACAAATTTTCAGAAATATTTCCCTTTTACGAAATTCCAAAAACTCTTTATTTTTTCTGAGAAATCCCCAGAATTGTTTGTGGCTAACAATAACTAGATTTCATTGAAGTCTTCCAGTAATACATATCGGTCATTATTGATGGCAGTGACCAATAATTTTCAAATTAGCTATTGCTTTGGAAAAGTCATAGTAATCTTGATCAAGTAAATATACTCTGCTTAACCCAATACATAAATTGGCACTTCAAACATAACCGAGTTACTTTTTGTTTCTCTACATATTTTCTTAATTTACTCCTATCACCATTATTTATTAAATCCCATTTCTTCAAAACAATAACTCCTTTTCCTTCTTTGATTGCAGCTTCACCAATTGATAAATTCTACTGTTTAATACTCAGAGCATAGCACTAAAAAAGCACTAAAATTATTTCATGAGAACGTTTTATTGATTTTATGCTTTTCTTAACGAATCTTGATTCTATGTTATCTATAATATTCGTTTTTCTATTGATCCCTGCGGTATCGATGAGAATGATTAATTCTCTATTCTAATTATACATAATCTATCATGAAGTGCTGGAAACTTCAGATTGCACATCACATTCTGAATAATCGATTCTTTGGTGATAATCAAAATTATAACATGATTCTCGGTTTTACAATACGTTATGTAAAAGGCGAAAAATTAAGCAAATCGTAAGATAGTATAATAATATGTCCACTCGGTTTGTGAGGATTCAGAAAAACAAATTCTCGAAAAATATTTCACAAATTTCCGAAAAATACGCCTGATTTTGGCATGTTTGTTTCAAATACCAAAATTAAAATTCGCAACAAAATATGTAAGCTAATAACGAATGGAAAAGCATTATATGAAGAACTTTGAGATCAGCAATAAGAGAGAAAAACTTTATGAATTACATCAATTAAAAAACTAAAGAACAATTTTCAACATTACGATTTAAAGATTATTTACAATGCATTCATATTATTGTTTCTCATAAATCGATTGATCTACCTGTATTCAATTCTATCTATCTGTGTTCAGTAACCACGGAAAATTCAGATTCTATTCTTACCGTTTTACTAAGAGTACACGCCATCATTCAAAAATCAACAAGTTGCATTAAATCAAAAAATAAAACCGATAATTTTCTAGAATAACGATAGAATGAAAATGCAAGGAAACATATAAGATAAATCATTAAATCTCAATAGAAAATCAGTTAATAAAGAATGATGGAAAATCGAATCCTTCAATGAGTTTTCTACATAAAAATTAATTGAGATACAAATCCTGGCTAAATTTAAGGAACTGATCTTACATATCAATTTAACCCATTTCTCAGTGATGCTACGCATAAAAGTTATTAATATCAATGAAATTAAAGCAGACAATTAATTGCCAATAAAATTCTTATTAATTACAGTAATAAGAAAAGAAACACAAATTACCCTATTCCATATTTAGATTCTCGCGTTATCAGGTACTGGATATCCTAGAAAAGCACGCATCACCGCATCACTCGTTTCAACAGCATAAGGCTTTCGACGATCCGTTTTAACGCCAACAACCTAAATAGAGATTTTAAGTCAAATAAAAACTTTTGGCCCAAAGTTTCTTACCAATTCTGAGAAAACTTTTGATTTCCATAAAATTCAGCAAAAGCGAGCGTAGACGAAGATTTGATTCAGTAATCTAATCAGCCTGTTTTACTAAAATGTTGATATAATATTGAGAAGAGACGAAACTAATCAAACTTCGGCAATTTAAATCAGAGAAAATTCCCGAGTGAATTCTCATTTTCTTATTTACGTAAATTCTTTTTTTTACTATCAGAATAGTGAAAACAAATTTGGATAAAAAACATTATATTGAGTAGGCAAGTATATCAGTATCAATGAAAAAGTAACAGAAAATTAATAATATTTTGTCTTAAGTCAGAAATAACCACCAACGGAATATTAAATTTTTTAATCTAAAATTCAATTTCACTAGCAGAATGAATAAAAAGAATATCAAAGAAATCAAAACACACAAAATGTCGGTGCAGAACATGCGCATAGACGTTGCAATCATGGATTTTTATGTTGCATATTTTACAGTGCCAAGAATCCGATGCTTTGATCATATGCTGTTCTTTATAATGATTAAAATACTGCTGATTCTGAAAGAAAAATGGAATTTATGACGAATTAATTCAATATCGGGTATACAACACACAATATCCACGCTTTATATTTATATATTGATAAAATGCTAAAAACATTTCAAAAATGTTTTCTTTGATCAAATAGAAGTCTCAGGTGATATATGTTATCCTAAAAAAGTGTTTTTCATAAAATTCTTGACAAATTTCTCTCATGGGTATATATATATATCATGTTGTAGTAAGGCAGTTAAATTTTCCAAGTCAGAAAATGTTGCAGAAAAAGCAATACTCAATAGATAACAGCACCAACATTTTTTTTAAATCTTTCAAAAACTCAACTGTCATAATTCCACTTAAATAAAATTTGTTAAAAAACTTTTGAGAATTTTGGACTTTGAAAAAAAACAAACAAAAAAAAAACCTTTAATTCATTTGGATAACATAAACCGCATTCTCGACACATACCCCAAAGAGAAAACGCATGAATATACAAATGATCAATATATGGGAAATCAGGTCGGGCCGAGCTGGACCACCAATTTCGACTCGTGCCACATACGAAGCAACAGGGTCTAAATTTGAAAACAATTTGAAAATGATTTAATTCAATCTCTCTTTTCATCATTAACAGTAAGAGAGAAATAAAATCGGGAAAGTTAACAATATAAAAACAATTCATACTCTCATTTCTAATACTCCAACTCAGCAACTTATCCAGTTTGACTGATGTGAATTAATTATCCCCACTGTGAATAACAATAGTTTGGAACACGGACTAAAGCTAAAATGTGAAATAATCTGACTCCTTAAACTATAAGTTCTTATTAAACTACATGTTGCCTAGTCCATACTATTGAAGTCCTACAACCAAGTATATTAAATTTGTGTCATTTTTTTTCATATTGAGAATGAAAAACTCTTAATTCAAAACAATGCTTCGATTTAATACAACGCTTTAGATTGTTCAATCTGATGAAATCAATTATCCTACAAAAAAAAAAAAAAAAAAGTATAATCACAGACTCTTCAACTGTTTTCAAATAAAAGTGAAATTTTTTTTTTTTTTTTTGAATGATCAAAAAGTTACGTGTTTTTCGTTGCACGATGTTCCAGGTCGTGTCGCAGTCGTGCTTCTATTGAATGGAAACGTAATTTGCATCTAGAAAAAGAAGGTATAATACATATAAACGACAATATAAGTCAGATTCCATCATAAGTGAAAGAATTTGTAAATTATACCACAAAGAAAAAAATATCTACTCCACTCCATTCTAACATTCACAGCACTGCTTAAAACTTTAAAGAATATGAAATTTGTTAACTTTGATTTCTAAATTCCTAAAATAGAAAGAAAACATAAGAAACCTTTGTTTAAAATTAAAAAAATGAGTAGCAGTTAAGTGCCTTGTTGAATCGGCCATATGCTTTCTAAAAAGCTCTGCACGCGTGAATGGAGGAATTTCTGGACACAACGGACAACGTAAATTCAGTGATGGTACTAAAAACAAGACAGAAATAAAAAATTTCTAAAAAGTTTCAAACATTGGCTTCATTTAATTGATTAAATTTTTGATCTCAGCACAGTATATCCAATCTTTATATTACCTGAATCGATAAGACCACTAAACAATCATTTCAGATTCATTTCTAAATTCTGCAGTTTCTGCATTCCAAATAGTTGCCATACTTAACAATTATTTATCAAAAAGAAAAAAAGATGCAGTTCTAAGACTAAGCACCGAAACTTGTCATAAAAAAGGAATAAAAAGTGCTAACCTTGTTTTTGATTGTGGAATTCAATCATATGCTTCACAATGAGATTTTCAAATGGATACGCACTGCCACATTCCAAGCAAAAAAAAATATTCTGCGGATTATGACGCAAATTATGCACACGTCCAGTAGTAATTTTCTCGATACGCACATTGGCGCATCCTGGTCGAGCACAGAAGTATTTACCCTCAGCATTTTTCACAATATAATCCCGGGTAACCATTTGAGTGCCAACTGTCAGGCCAACTGCTTCGAGCGCACCCCGATAAGGCTAAATGGTAATTTACGAAAAACTTTCTAATGTATAAGTCTATTTTCAACATAAAATTGCGGAAAGTCTCGTTACCTGTAAATAAGGTGCTGCTTTAGAAAATGATAATGGTGATTCCACGTTTGCTTGAGTGGAGACAAATGATGCAGACGGTTGTGGCATAAGCGTAGCCACTGTTGTGGTGGACGGATGAGAATTTGTATCCTAGAATATCCTAGAATCATTTTTTGCAGGAATTCATTAAATTTATTTATTAAAGCACTAAAGCCATAAATCTACTATAAAACCGAAGTGTTCCTAACTACGCTCCACACAAATCTTTATTACTAATAACCATTCGATATCTAACTGAAGCGTTGAAAAACGAACATATGGTGATATAATGCAGTTGCACATTCACCACTCTTGAATTTTAAAATTGATTTCAGAAAAAAAGAAAACAAAACTTCTAAGATCAAAAAAGTTTTTTAAATGGAATGTGCTGAAAATCCAATACCGCAATGCAAAATAATTCAGAATTTCGGTGAACTGGCAAGTGAGATTGTATTTTGATAGATATTTAAAAATTATAAACTGTGCATGTGCGTTTTTCGAAACTACAAATAATTCAGTGCAGAACTTCACTCACAGTAGTTTGTAAGGTTGCTGAAGGTAATAAAGCCGAGGCAGAAGAAGCTGTCAGTATTTGTCGAGCCGGAATCCATGAAATTTGAGACGATGGTTGACTAACACCAACGTTACTCGTCAATCCTGCTAATTGCTGAAAAATTACGTTTATTCCACTGAAGAAAATACAGTTATTTCAAAAAAAAAAATGAGTCTTTTGAAATGGTTTGAAATTAGGAAGAATAGTCAGTCAAAAAAAAAAAAAGAGTTAGTAAAAAAAAAGAATTCCAAAAAAATTGGAAAATTGCGAATTTTAAATCTCATCGTCCTACAAAGCTTAAATTAGAAAATTTAATGTCACTATTGATGTTTTATTAGTTGACAATATAAAATTACTAACATTTTGAGAAATACAAATCCCAGAAAGAGAAGTTGGCAACTGCACAGTACTCCGTATAATGTGTGCGGAGTTAGTAGAAGGTATGATAACTTGTGGTAACGTACATGACGTACTAGGGAAACCAACTAAACTTGGCATTTGAAGGTTTCCAGTGATCAAAGTGTTCGATTGTTGACCAACATTTTCCATCTTCCAAATATTTAGCATCGTCAACATCATTGCATCATTGTCATCCGAAGCGTGATTCAAAGTACGCTAAATACTTATTTGTTTTACTACCACACTGCTAAGCTTTTCAAGATGCATCAACAATGAAATGTACAGGATATCGATTTAATGAGTGAATGTTTGCTATGCAGCTCTTAAATTCAGTATATGAAATTAATAATATTGAATTCTACTGAATCGTTTGAAACGTTTACTCAGTTGTCAATAATACATAAAAACAAACCGGTAAGTTTCCGGTGAATTTCGGATTTTCCGCTTGGAGTCGCAGGAAACTCATCTGCAAAATATATGAAATTAAAACTTAATTTAGGGAACAATCCTTTTCATTCCTCGAAGTCAAGATAAAATCCAAAACAAGGGATAATGGGGTTTATTCATACAATTTAATGAAATAAATAAACTCACTAATGAATTGCACATTGGACAAGTGATACTAATAAAATCATTTGACTGCGATAAGAATGATCGATGAATACATTCTGATGGAACAACGACAATCAGCTGATTAGTACGCACTCTATTCTCATACTGAACAGGATTTGTTGGCTGGTAATGAAACATACATGCAGCCGTAAAACCCATAATTGCAAATTCTGAACCTGATACAGAATTCTGAAACAAAAAGACAACATTGCTACAACTACTATGGATGCTCAAACAGGTTAATTGCTAACTCAGTTTAACTGCATGATTTTTCTGAATAGATATCCAAAATATTAAAATAAAGTAAGTACAGAAATGTATCCTTAATTTAGATGAAATATCATTGTCAAAATCATTTTTATAAATACTTTAAATCAGATCATTTTCTCAAATTCGAAACATACCTGCGAAGAGCATCCACTTCGTGATATATGTTCATAGATAACACGCCCATTAGTATTTGCCAGTCCACACTTTTTACAGAAATATAGTATAGCCTGTGCGTGGGAGTTAAGCATATGATGATACAAACGTTTATCCTGAAAATATAGATTAAAAGAATATGAAATTGTTGAAAGCTATACATCCAAAAAAAACCATCAAAGCAAATTGAGAAATTTCCTGAATTATCAATTTTTAAAATTCAGTTTAGATCTAACCGTTGAATAAGTAGTCATACATTTCGAACAGACATAAACCATTTGCTGTTTACCAGCAGATGGCACGTGTTGGATTTCATGATTCTTTATCTGTTCCTCGTTAAATGCTACCACAGAACATCGCTCACAATTTTGCAGTACGCCATGGGTACGCATGTGTATCTGGTATACTGCGTGTAATTCATAGGCCAAACAACACAGACGACATATGTACATATTCGTTTCAATAGGAATTCCATAGACCTCAAATTAAAATTTTACAAAACGAATTAAACAAAATCATATGAATTCTAGCATAAGTTTCCTATGAATTTATTATTGAAAGACCAACTGCTTCGATCGTTTGACCGGCATCATATCTGTGACTCTCTCTGTGTACCAATAAAGAAGCCTTTGTAAGAAATTTCTCGGTACACTGATTACAGCGAAATTTCGCTTCACGCTTTGAAATCTTATGAGATTCAGTATGCCTAAAATTTCATTTAATTTCAAATCATTGATTTATAGAAAATCCGGGTTTCAATTGAACATAGAGACAATATGAACATTGATATTTCGAATATTTCCATTGTAAATATTTAAATACAAATAAACGGAAGAAATCCGTCTATGTGAAAATTATTACCATGAATGAGAAGAAATAAAAAAAGCTTAAGAGAACAGCGAAAAAAAAAAACACTAATAAACTACAAAGCAAAATCAAAATCCTAAAATCTGAACAATGTCTATGAAATAATCATGTCTTCAGAATACATATAATGCATTTCGATTGATCAATTAGCACTATTTTCCATCACCAAAAATAAAGAAATTTCAAAAATAACAAATCTGTTTTCATAAAAAGAACAAGAACCTTTCAGAGTTTCCAATAACCTCCAAATCTGGATCACCACTTTTGTCGTTAATTCTTTTTGCTTTTTTTAAAACTTCTTCATCGACACCAATATTTTCCTAAAATGGTAATCTAGAAAACACAGCTCAAAGTTTACGAAATGATCATTTAAAAGTTTAAATCTTGATACTATTTATTTTCATGTGATCAATGGGAATCATTCTTCATTTCAATAGTTTTAGTAGTATAAGTTTTATGATATTAAAAATGTTTTCTATACCCTAATTTAATTGTAAAAACTAGAAAATCAATAAATTACATTTTTTGATTCATCGACTATCAATACATCATTATCATCATCAACATCCATCGAAACACATGCAGCTTTTGCAGAAGTAAGTTCTTCTTCAACAGTTCTTATTGAACGCTCATTTTCTGATGCAGAATTTTGTTCACATAAAATGCTGCATGTCACGTTAGCTTCATTAGCATTAAATGCTGCAGTAGATGAGCCGGATTCATCAGACGTAGTCTGATCTGTAATGAACGTTGATGTAATAAATTATTAATCATTGTATATTTTAAAAAATATTTGAAATCCGGAGTAGTTTACAAAAACCTTACAAGGCCAAGGTAAAATCACTGCATCGATTACTTTCTCCAGGATATTATTTATTGCCATCTCATCCGATTCTGTGAAAAAGTAAGTTTCAAAAATTTTGTGTAGGAAACAAACTTACTAGAATGAAAAATCGATTTTCAATTAATTTTTCATTACAATCTATTGCTCAATTTTTGTATTTAAGAAAACTCAGTTCGTATATTTTCCTCATCTATAGAATGCTTAACTGCTTAATTTTTCATCCCATTTACTTCTCATAAATCCAGATAGTCTTAAATTGGAAATGAATTGTGCTAACCGGTTGCGAGTTTCACAGTTGACGTAGTTGGCGCGATTTCCAGAGAACGTTTAAAAAATGAAGGCACTGGTTCGGTAGTAGGACCGACTTCCGACCGAACGTTGGCCATAAAATCAGTTGGAACAGTTTCCGCCACGAATACCACATCGTTATCATCACCTAATAAAAGCAATCCAACTTCAGAGAACAGTAAATAAAACATCACGCAATGCAGAATTATTTTACTTTTATAGAGAAATAATTTACCATGCCTATTCTGAGCCTTATTATTACTACCGTTCGTATCATTGATCAGATGATTGGATCCCAAAAATTCGATTTCATCATCATTATTGTTCACCTTTACTTTTCCAAATCGAAATGAAGTAGCGCTATCCTGTAAAGAAAATTACTTATCTATGTCGACTTATTAAGCAATTTAAACTTAGCTAATGCTGAAAAAACAATGAAATAATAAAAAAAAGATCCAAAAAAGGGAAAAAATTCTAATTTACAAGTTTCAGCTTAATTTGCAATTGAATTTTAAAAGACTTTATTTTAGATTTACTTCAAGTTTTTTTTTGAAAGAACAAACACACTAAAACACTATACTTGAACCTTAGTTTAGGAAACCAGCGATACTTAAAACTGAATGAAAATATCTAAGCACAGATCTTTACTTCTATTTCTAGAACTTAAAATAAAATTCCATGGATAATAACAGGATCACTACAGAAAACACTAGAAATAAATGAAAATTAAATTAAATTCCATTAAATTTTTATTTCTATCTTATTTTTCTTAAAAAATGACTCACTTCTGTAGATGGAACATTTATGTTCGTATTAGGTATGCCAATATTCGACCCCCGAAACGATAACACATTTTCTGTCATGTTCAGCTGAACCAACTGCCTATTACGGTTTATAGTGATTCGATGCGACACCATATGGGAAAAAAGCTGTTCCTTCTTGAAAACAAGTCTTATCATTATTAAAAAAATTAAACTTTTATAAATTCTATTTCATTTTCTCTGGAAAATTAACTATTTCTTTGGATGCAACATTTATAAATAAAAAATAATCAGATATATTTACACACCTCAACAATCAATATCCAACATTTATAAAAGAAATGAAAATTACATACCGAAAACAAATACTTGTTGCAAAGAAGACAGAAATCCTTTATCGAATTTAAATGGATTTCGAAATGCTTCTCGAATTCTTCTTCTGTGAACAATGTATTAATTCCACATGAACATTTTAACAATACATTGCAGGAATGCTTCCTAAATGCACTACAGGTATGGAACTTTTCAGAACATTCCGAACAGCCAAATCTGAAATGATGAACAAAAATCAAATATTGGTAATGCCTCAAAAAATTTCAAAATACTGTTTGATTTTCAAATGAAGCTATTGAAATTTGTACTTTAGACTTCAATAGTACAATTAAATATGAATTAATCGCTAAAAGTTTGTTAAAACTGAACTTCAGTTTTAATTATATGTTGCGAAGTGGAGAAACATTTAAAGTTTGAAGCATCAATAATTAACAACATTTCATTCGAATACAGAAATGATGAAAACAGATTAATTATAATCTTATCTTCCTTCGAGTTCCTACTTCCAGGACAACTTTTTTTCAAGGAATTAACCTTTCAAAAACTATGCGATGTTCAGTGATACGATGTTCCTTCAGTTTCTCAGGTAAATACGTAGCGCCATCGTTGCAAAGGAAACATACTTGAGTACCACTACAGGCGTACAAAATATGCCGGACCATTTGTCCTTCGCAGCGCTTGACTGATACTTGCGCAGTTGATTCACAAGAAGACAAACTCCGGCACAGTTTGCAAACTATTTTCACACCCTAAGACAAAATATTGAGCTTAACTATAATTTCTTTCATCATATATACAAACCAATTTATTCAAATTTAAGAAATATTTTCACTTTTTTCATAAGATGAAAGATTTAAAAAAGGCTTTCTGCTAACACAGAATGCTATTTGCATGCATATTTGCATGCTAGCGCCAAATTTCACTTAGAAAATCTTTCATCGTAATCAAGTAGAAAGAATTTTAAATAAGAGATAAATTACCACACGTTGCTTCTAGAAGAAATGATGAGATTTATCTTTTTAGTCACGAATTATTGAATTCACGATAAAGATAAAAAATATGATTGATAATTAGCAAAATTTAAGTTATATTATTTAAAAATATAATAAAGAAGAAAAAATACAAAAATATGAAAAGATAAGATGTAAAATATTCCTCCAATTGAGCCACATTCATAAGAAATTGAAGAGTAAAACTTCAAAAACTTACTTTTGGATGAAGTGATTTTGTTGTGTGCTTAAATATCAAATGTTCAAAAAGTTCGCCGACGGTACGAATTGGATAATGATCTCGGAAGTACATACAAACAGGACAACAATTCCATTGCTCAGAATGTTTCTGCAGATGAGATTCGTACTCTGCTCGATTTGAGAAATCCAATTCGCAAAGAAAGCATAAAAACTTCTGGAAAACTCAAAAAAAAAAAAGATATATGGAAATATATTAACTTACTCTAAATGCTTGAAAAGCTTGATAAACACAATGTATAAATTTTATCAAGTTTTAACCATTCAGAATTCCAAAATAAATGTAATATTATTAAGAAAGAAGTAAACAAGACAAAATGAAATATGTTTGGGAAAAAATTCCATAAAATTCTTGAATTACGTTAATTTCCTATCTCAATCACATATATCGCAAAAATTATCATTAAACTTACATCTGCAACAGCAGATTCTGTATAATTTGCATTTCTCATCGGAAGATTGGATGAATAGTCTGTATCGTCTGCTACAAAATTAGCAGGAGTTTTGAGTGCCTGTAAATCATTTAGATAAAGAATAATTTCACAAATAACATATCGAAGAGATGTTATACACTAAAGAAAATAAGAAGAGGAGAACCACTACAAACTCACCGACTTATCCACCAATGTCTTTCTCAACTTTGCAGCATCCATCAGTGATAATTTCTTCCAAATAAACATCGGATTTACCTGCAAAAAATATTAATAAAAAATGAAAAAGGATGCACTACAGTCATCTTCTTCAAGATAGGAACAAAAAAATAAAATACGCTTTTTAAATGCAATAGGAATCTACTATTCTTTCCGACTAAGTGACTGAATGTTAATCCATTTGGAAAAACAATAAATTCTAAATAAATTATCTTCTTAAAGCAAAAACATAAAGATGGTATGATTGATTAACTCCTATGAGCCTCAATTTTTCAATTATTAATTGTCCGCAAATTTTTGAACCGTTAGTGAGTACAAAAACTTATTTTGGGAATTACGGCAATATAAATGTAAATCAAATGTTACCTGACGGTTTTTTTGACTAATATATATGCTTGCTTCATGACAGTGCAGTAAATGATAAAAATAGCGCTTGGGTGTAGGTAAAATCACACTACACAATGAACAGCGTGGAAAAAACTCACCATCCGAACCTTAAAAAATATCCCGTATTACAAGAATCGTCACAGCTGCATATATTAACATACTTTTAAATTCTGCAAAAAAACTAAATGGAAATTAAGATTCAAATGAAGCAGTTAATGGAAGACTAAAAACCTATTAACATACATTTTCGAGGCCACTTTTGACAAGCAGTCAAATGAAAAGAAAGGCACTGTTCTTCAATAAAGCCACTTCCACATTCAGAACATAAATGTAGATGAGAATGAACAAAATGAGCTGCCAATTGTTGCGATGAATCGTTAACTGCCTAAAATATCACTATTTATTTTTTAACGTGCAGATTATTCATTCATAAATTTTCTTGAAACAGCAAGATTCAAAAAGTACTTCTGTGATTAGCAATTTTAGTAAATTCAAGGGATCACAACGACTGTGTCTGAATTCATATTTCAAATTAACATAAGTTCATTATCTTATTTTAATAGCAAGTTTCGCTACATATAATTCTTTTATTGTAAAACAATTTTTAATCTCTTTAGCATATCTCCTGAAAAAAAATCCCAGAAAAAAAAAATCAAAATAGAATTATCAAACAGAAAGAGAAATACACTCCTGGACGAAATTAAGCGCATTCGCAAAAATAAATATCGATGTTAACCAAGCAAATAAGTTTGATCAACATCATTTTAAGATAAACTATTCACTCTACCCAGAATTGTATCTAAAAAAATTTCAGAATTGGCAGAACCCTTTATTTTCTACCAATAAAAATAGTTTTAAGAAAGAAAAAAAAAATCAATAAGCTTACAAAGCAGACTATACAAGTGAATTTTTCTTTCAATGTTGAATTCTGTGATGGTTCCGTGAAAGCCTCCATCAAAGTTGACCGCGCTTCAATTGACAATGGAGCTGCCTAAAAAATAAAGACCCAACAGCATGAAAATCAATGAAATACCGATGTTTATCACAGTAAATTTCACTAAACAATATGATTTTGTCATGCCTTCAGTTCAAAGTGGGTAAAATAAAATTAAAAAAATCTTCTAAAACCATACTTGAAGGTTTTCCGTTGGATGGATGTTAGAAGTAGCTATCTTTGCATTGCTCCCTTAATAAAATTTAAGAAGTTATAAGCTGAAATCCCTTCAAAAAAAAAAAAAAAAAAGGAGAAATATACAATTTCAATATGGCTTAAGGCTTTTATTTACAAGATTTATTGAGGACCGCCTTCAACTTTTCTTTTCGTTATAGAAGAACCTATAAATTCATTTTGCACTGTTCCTAAAACAAATCTAATGAAGAAATTACCACTGGTGAGGGATGGTGACTGAGGTCTTTTGTCCTGACGCAGCTTAAAATCACCTGTTGGTGTCAAATTCAGTTCTAAATTTATCCTTGCAGCAACATCAAGTTTTGTATCTTTAGTAGTTTTGCATCTCGACGGAATATATTCCATAATGCCAACAGCTCTATGACTTTCTACAATTAGAAATTTTGAATAAACGCGCAAAATGAGACTTGTGTGATCACAAAAAAACTGATCTTTGGAAAGCAATTAACCTGGAATATTGTAGTATGCAAAAATGCCATGATCCAGAGCCAGATGTCGTCGTAAGCTAGCGATTGAACAGGATGTTACTTTACATTCACATTCTGGACAACTAATTCTACCATTTGGTGAACAATGTGACTGAGTTAGGCGGATAACCTGGAGTAGCCGAATATTTTAAAAATTTTTTAAATTTCTATTTCAACGTTTCTCGGAAGCAGCATTTCTTTATAAGTCCTTTTTTGTTGCCTATCAAACCAGTAAGATAGCAAATATTAAAGTGACTAAGCTGATTACATCCACTAACTAACAGTTTTGCTATCCATCAGATCGAAATGCTTTTCTGGATCCGGAGATTCAACGTCTTTCTGCAAACAAATCCGAAGGTGTTTCAGTATATTTTCGTCACCAAGATGAAGACCTTTACATTTGACACAAATGAAGACACTAAAAAAAAGGAGAATTAGAAATAGTGAAAAAATTGTTGGAGACCACTTTTTCATTTATGTTTGAACAGAATACTAGAAAAATTTCTACCTATCATCAATAATTGCGCCAATCGTTGTATCAACAATGGAATCATTCTTGTCCACATATAGCCGTCCTTCCCGGACGAATTTTTCTGTAAGTGATTTCGTAAAAGAATTTTTTGTTACGAATGATTTTGGTTCACATTTTGATTTTACGCAACGGCAAAGGCTGGATTGCAGTGGTTTGGTCATCACCTAAAAAGGAAAATTAAAATGAAAAAATTAAAAAAAAAAATGAAAAAATACGATTCTTAAATTGCATCTACTTCTCAAGAAATACGCCAAAGTTTTGCGATATTTTACTCAAAACATATCTGAAGTTTCTATTTTTAAAAATTTTGCAATATAGAAAAATATTCAAAGAAAAGATCATTTATTAAAAAAGAACGGCTGTGATAAATTGCTACCTGTTTTGCTTGTCTACAGTAATAACATAAATCCTGATTAATTTCTTTGCTGACTTTTTTCGACTTTTTTTTCGCGTTAATCAGCGTATTTTTTTCGTTCAATAATGATTTCTCATATGATTCATCTTCATCATCAGAGAGCTGAAAGATCAGAAATTAAAATAAAATACATTGATTTACAGAACTAAAATTAATCTGAAATCCCATTTACATAGTCATAGCTACTATTATGGAACAAACAGTAATCAAGAGATGTATTCTTTCTGGACTACTGAAAAAGGGATTTTATACATAAGTTAGCCCAAAAATTTCTGCAGATAAGAAACAGAAGAGTACAAAGCTAAATAATTCCAAATGGAAAAAGAAAAAAAAAATCCACTAGAGAAAGATAAAATTCAGTATGACGGAAACTTTGTTCCACCTAGAAGTAATCATTCTGATAAGATGTAAAATAGAAAAAGAAAACAAACATCACTCGATTTTTCGATTCCCGATAATTCCGGCACATCAGAACCAATGATTTTTTGCAAAAAGCAACCCATTTTAAAAGTTGTTTTACGAGAAAAAGCTGGTGGCCAAAGTGTTGCCTTCTCTAATATGTCTATCATCGAATATACTTCACCAAGATGCGATAATAGATGATCCCTGAAATACTATTACTGAAGCCAGATGAAAGAAAAGAAATTTCTGCTTCTCATATTGCACTTGTAATGTATTCGGTAAATGACAAAACTGCACCGAAATAAAAGTTTCTATACAGTAATAATTTTAGCAACAATAAAAATGAATTTGATATTTTTACCTATAAAAACAGTCAGTAACATAGAAGCGCGGACAGACCGGGCATTTTAATTTCGCCACTTCCCCAGAATGTTCACCTAACTGATGTTTTTCGATATCCGCAGCAGAGATAAACTTGTGCGAACAAAATTTACATTGCAGTGGTATTCCACATTTCATCGCGCTACCTTTTATTGTTACATATTCCACCTCAGAAGGTTGAGCAGCGAATAATGTAACACATGATACTAATTTATCTGCACTGTGAAAATTCTGAAATTAAATTAAGATTTCGGCAATAATTATTGTGATTCTCATAACTTTGACAATTAATGTTTACATCAGATTATTTCCATTATTTCTATTATTTGCATCTATAGTCTTTGATTATCAAGAAAACTTCCCAAAATAATATGATATACAATATGAAATTTTTTTTTTTTTTTTTTTTTTTTTTTTATATTACTTCAAAACAAAGAAGTCATTCAATAGGAAACTACAAAAAGAAATAAACATCACATATTTTATTGGAAACTGACCAATAAACGTTGCAGTTTGACATATTTATTATCGCTGGGTAAATTACTCAAAGACGACAGAGGTACCTGGAGATTACACTCAGCACAAACTACTGTGTGCAATGCAAACTTCATTTCCAGCTGAAAATTCCAATCATTTTTCATACCATAACACAATACTAGTTCACTCAGAGAAATGTCAATATTTTCATTATTGCGAAATTTTGATTTTCAACGTTGAAAGAACGATTAAGGCATATATATATGTATCCATAGAATAAATTTTTATTGAGAAATTATGTGGGCCAAACTAATATAGCAAATATTCAAGAGAAATGACCGAAAGATATTTAGTCGAACTAATTCCTTACATCTGAAAAATCAAAACACAGTACCTTTCTATTCTGGATTAGTAATTCCAGCATGAATCGCGTAAATTCTTCACAACAGTGCTTCTTCAATTGTTTGAGTGAACTGAATCCTTCGAAACAGTAATGACATGCGTACACATACATATTAAAGTGACCATACAGAATATGTATCTAAGAATTACTTTAGTTAAAAAAATGGTATGCCTCTTCTTCATAGACTGACATGAAACATTTATATGACAAAAGAAAAATGGTAATAGCATATGAGAATAAATAGGAGAGGAAATAAAAAATAGAGATCAATAAAGCAAGAAAAAAGGAAGGACAAAACTATTATCATAATCTTTTTTACCGATTTCTTATTAGTATCAAATTTTCTGGTTCGAAATTTCTAAATTTTAATATTTCGTTAATTGCATTTAAATCAGGATCTACAAATTAGGAAAATAATTAAAAAAGATAAACAGTAATCATAAATCCAATGCGATCTATTGTTAAAATAACCTGTAAAGTATCGTCCCTCAAAACAGCGTTTTTGCAAAATGGACATCGGATTTTTTTACAATGCACACGATGATGTTCATTTTCTTTCTGCTTTTTAGCCCAAGTCGACATGAATCTAAATTCATTCAAGGGCATGGCTGGTAATGAATGGATCCGCTGCATCATCTCTGACATGAAAAAATATAATCTAATTTTAGATTATATGAAGAACATACAGGTGATCAAATACATTCGTAAAAGTTATGTGATCAAAATAAATAGCCAGCATAATTTGAAGAAAATGAAGTACTGATCAATCAAAACATTGTTCTTCAATATCCATTTTTCATGTAAAACACTTATTCTAAGCACTTACCTGTTTTATCCATACTTTTTTCTAATCCAGCATTTCGATCACTCTCTATTTTCTGAAAAATTTACTATAGAATTCAATGAATTTTAAAATCAGCTTATCGCAGTGTAAAATCCTAAATATGTACTGCTTGAAAATGCCATGACGATCAACTGCGCAAAAAAATCTGTCTAAAATTATCGATACATTCTAACCAATTTTGCAGTGTTATATTACTTGGAAAAGATATAATTTCATATGATACATATGTTTAATATGTAAATAAAATATAATGCCAAATAATTCCCCGAAAGATAGAGGAGAATACTAAGAGATGAAAAATTAAATGTGAAACTGCTTAATTATAGTTGAATAAAAAGAGACGGAAGAATGAAAAATATAAAAGAATGTTCAACTTACATTCAATTCGGCTTTATACTTCGTCTGAATTTTATGGCGTGCCATATTTTCATATATCAACCTTTCTTTCTTACTTAGCTGACACCACTGAAAAATATTAGCGAGTCAAAAAGGTCTTCGTAATATTTTAGATACAACGAAAAATGGCATTCTAAATTTGCAGAATCACTTCAAATCACAAAATGACGAAAGAAAAGCATGTTTTTCTGTTCACTAAACTTATTTTATGAAAAAAATTTAAGAAATTAAATATTTACTGCATATCGCAAGACTTGCAGAATACATAGATCCATATTTTTTGATTTATCGAAACGATCGCTCTGATCATCGATCTTGTCACTTCAAAAAAAAAAAAAAAAATTAAATCTGGTATTTCTCAATACATTACGCTGAATGAGATTCTGCATTTACAGAAACACGGTAATTTTATTTTGAATCTTTCAAATAGATGATTTTACTTTTATATTTTAGTTGATGAATGTGGGACTCCATGGGAATAACATTTCATGTTTATTGCAAAATTTTCTCTATCATGAATCTGATATCACTAAAACTGTGTCTAAATTCCAAACAGTAGAAATACAGTAATACCTGGATTATGATTTGTTTAAGAATGCAACTCATTACATTGAGTTACTATATTGAGCTCTCGCTCTTATGTCCATTAACTTTATTCGAAGAAAAACCTCAGAAAATTTTATTCAGGTCAAAACTCGAGTAAAATTTCTTAGAGTTTCTGTCCAATTGTATATTGCATTTTCGACTGGCTTGAGGTATATCTTATCCGATATTAAATCGACGTTGAAAGTAAGACTCTCGACACTTCCTTGCGAATTTAAGGAAGGTCAAAAGGTTAGAAAGAAGATCAAAATAGCTTCTTTCAAACAAATGGAATGAATCAACAGAAAAGCTAACAAGCAATATTTAAAAATATTGAATAAAGCTATAAGAAACATATTATTAAGAATCAATCACTAATTGAAATGGATTTTTCCAGTTGCCCGCAACAATCATTTGAGAATTCCTTATACATATAGAAGTTTTTTCAAATATTGGAATTATTTCAATCATACCAGATTTCATTTAATATAGCATCCGTCATCAATCGAAGATATAATCGAAAGCCCCCACTGATATTTGCAAGTTTATCGAAATTATAAAAGCGACTGACAGTCGTTCTCGATTCATGTGGTCCGGCATGCTGTAGGCGCTTGTAACCAACCAGTGCTGTGAAGTTAATCGACGGTCGAGCGCTGATCTTAAAATTCTCGTCAATTTAAAAATCAGAAATCTGCAAGTTCTTCATGCTGCATATGTTCACTTCTACATAAAAATCTGTACACCACAGTCTGTTTCATACCAACAAAGAAAAAATATCTAGATTATATGCATAATTTCTTCTGGATTACCGTTTCATAAAGATAATTTGATAATTTAAAATGATTCCAAACACCTAATGATTTAAAATGACTCCACACAGATAAACGATTGTACAATTAATTCTTAATTTATTGTGTAAACAAAAATGAACCTGTAAATATAATCCACTGATACAATAATTGTGAGGACAAAATTAGAGGTTGCTCATCTAAATAAGAATTAACAGAAATAAATACTTGAAAAAGAATTTATATTTCCATACATTTTTTTTCTTCTGAAGTTGTTGATCTTCTTTTGCCGCTATTTTTTTGTTTTTCCCGACCTCCAAACGCTGGCGCTTCTTGTCTAGTTCATTGACTTCTTCCACCACTCGTTCATACACCAAATTTATCAACTGATCGGCACCACAACCAGTCTAAAAATAACCTTATAAGGTCAATTTGAGTATGTCTATTAAAAAGTTTGCAAGTTTGTAAATTTCATGCTAGTATACTAATGTTTTTATACAAAATCTTCAGAACCTGATATTTATCGTCTAAAATATTAGTTGACGTCACATAAAAACAGTGTCTAAGTACAGATATATGAGTTCACGACCAACAATCTTTGGAAGAGAATTAAGAATATATCTATAGAATTTTTGTAAGCGATGAAAAATGAACTGATATACTCTTGCTTCTGCTTTTTTTAAAGCACAGAAATAACCTGAGATGGCCAACTTTCTGCAAGATTCTAACCTTTATTTATGAGAAACTTCACAGGACTTCTTATCAAACTCTTGAAAAGTTTAAACTAGTTAGTTTCACTTATTTTTCATTGCTTAATCTCAAATTTTGACCTACAGCTTCTCTCTACTTCAACACTTCCAATTCCCTACCAGGCAAAGCAGGTTCTCAACGGTGAATCAGTACTCTACATCTAACATAATAGCATGAAAGACAGTTAATAAAAAGTGCAAAAATAAAGTGCTGACTTATGTAATGCGTGAAACATAGCTTTTTAGTGAAATAAAAAATGATAACCATGCAATTGTATGAAACACTTCATATATGATATAGACGATCCATTTCAAAATAAAGTGATGAACGAATTTTCTTTTTTTTAAAGGCAGAATTTTTTTCTACTTATCTATTCACGTTTCATGTAATCAACTAGTTCAGAATTTACAATCGTATAAATATTTCTGAAAAAAAGAATTGTCTATCTATGTAATCATCTTAAGGTTAATATTAAAATAATTGCAGTTTTCGACAGTAGTTATTCAGTGTGATTTTAAACGAAATTGAACAGAATTATGGGAATATTCTAAGAAGACACAAATTTCATAAATAGATCAGCCATTCAATTACTTAGAAAAAAATTGGAAATTATAAGACTTTAATCAATTTTTTGTGTTTTTTCTTACTACACGCATATGTATAATCAACTTTGAAAAATAATCAGATATACCAAATACGACGAATAGACGAAAAAATGAAACAGAAGAATCGTGTACTTTATGGAAGACTAGTCCATCTATTTCATCTTCTCATAATAATCTAAACATAATATTTACTAAGAAAATAAGACTTGCAATACTGAAAATTTTTCGATCAAAATTCTTCTTCATTCAAACAATGAAGAAATCTTTAAAATAAAATGAAATAAGCAGATCCAAACTTGGCGAGACGATGTATGATAATTCTGTGTGAGATTAGCACAAAAAAAAAAATTATTTGCAAAATTTAAGATCTTAATGGTAAAAAAAGAAGATAACTATAAATAGAAGACAGAAACAAGATGACCTGATTATACAATGAAAACTTTCTCTGCTATTAAACTAATGAAATGAGATTATCTTCATGTTTCTTTGACATTATTGTTAAATCATTGCTATGTTGTGGAACTCTTATAAACATACCACTTAATTTTTAAATAAGTTATATATTGGCGATAATCAAGCCATGTTACAATTAATATATTCCTGATAATGAAAATGACATCTAACCAAAATGTTTTGGACCGAAAAAGAATGAATAATGCATGTACTGGACCTAACAGAATATTGAATGAGAATATATTATGAAAAATTCATCATTTGACTCACACATTAAAAGTACTTTAATGTTCGCATAGAAGAAATGTACTGATTTATTTGACTTATACAATAGCATTGTTTTAATGACGAAATATTTCGTAAATATGTTTCCTCAACTTTTGCTTTTTTGTTGATGTGGAAAAATTTTTATCATTCTAAAATGTAAGCTTTCGCAATGAAATGTGAAATCAAATCAAATGTATTAAAGTTACTGCTATTATCCTTATCATCAAGTTGACACGACAAATCCATTTGAAATATATATTCTTTCGGAAAAAACTTTAAAA
This sequence comes from Onchocerca flexuosa, assembly GCA_002249935.1. NCBI lineage: Eukaryota > Metazoa > Nematoda > Chromadorea > Rhabditida > Onchocercidae > Onchocerca > Onchocerca flexuosa. The sequence goes on from KZ270078.1 coordinate 48,100, forward strand.
AAAAAAATCGCTTCCAATCGATCTACAAAAAGTGAACATAAAAGCTTGCAAAAAGATATTAGTTATACTCAAGACGAAACGAAACGACAAAAATCACAATTGTTACAACATAGTGTTTATAATAACTAAAAACATTGTAAGCGCGGTTTAAACAAAGTTACAGTCACAACCAATATCATACTGTATTACCATAGAACGTGCGGTACAAATAACCATACTCTAACACTCAAAATTGAAAAAAAAAAAATTGGCTCATAATTTAAAATCGATCTGAGACTTCAGTGGATACATTTTATTATATCAGTTAATAGCTACAAAAAATGCACTTACTATTTTTCGCTTCTGAACTGAAGAACTGTAATTCTCATTATCCGCTACACCACCAACCTAAAATTGAACAGATTATATAAAATCTGCTTGATCACCTAATTTCGAAAGAATTCATATTATTCCAAATCTCTGTGATAACCGCAGAAGCAAATGATCGGCAATAGTATTTACTATGGATATTGTAGAATATAAATAAATTAAAAAACAAAATAGCAGCCAACGATATCTGTAGAGATAGTATTCATAATTAAAATTGCAACTAAAATTTTCCCCAAAAAAATCAAACCGAAACTTACAGTATTTAATCTGATATCCATAAATTGATGCGGTTGCGAAGAATTTCTTATTGATAAGCATGCACGGTAATTATAGGTAATTGAGTCTGAAGAAAATAGAGCTCGTATTCAATAACCGTGAAAGTCCGAAATTTTTTATATTTGTAGCGTAAAGTGCACGATATTCCGCCTGAATTCCTCGCAAATCTGGAAAAACAAGAATGCGGCACTGATCGAAAAATCTCAATAAAATTAAGATATTCGAATCAAGTATGTGTTTATATATCTGATGTATGTGTATTCTTACGTATATCATAGAGAGAGGGAGAGAGAAAATATTCGAGTTCTTTGTCTTCTTTTTCTTTCGTGCTCTGAATTTCAATATTAGGTAAAAGACAAATAGCTTCAGCTAAGAAATGTGCGAACATCTATACAAGTTGAACTGACAGAAAACAGGACGTGTACATACATGTAATGTCCCACGTATATGCAATTTTATATTTGAAGCAGAAGAGCGATTTCTCCTTTCATTTGATGGCAATAAGAACAATGGTAATAGCTTAAAGATCAAACTGAATTTACATCAACGATCAAATTTTAAAAATGGCGCTTATGGATGGAAAACATACCGTACACCTATTTGTAGTTCGCCTTTATCTCGCTTCGTTCACGTGATATTGGACAAACCACGTGTCTTCACGCAAAACATACTCGACTTGCCACAAAATAACCACAATCCACTTGCGACACAAATGCGCACATCAACTAAATGGAGGGAGGCAGAGCATACGTTTCGTTAACATCCATCTTTCTCTTCTCTGTCTGTCTGCTCGCTCTTCCTCCCCTTACTCTCTTCAAGCCCCTCTATCTTCGCAATCTATATTCAGTGCTCTAAAAGAATCCTAAAATTATCGATTAACAGAAGCTACAGTATCTACTGCAACAAAACAATGTCGCGAGAATGCTTTCAATTATTGTAGCATTAATTTCACTGTCGTATTTAGTTATATTCGAAAGTGGAATGACGAAAAGGTGTTGTGCGATGGAATTTTGGTTTGTTATGTTTGCGAGATGTTGCAGATTCTTAATTGTGAAGTTTATCAAGAAGTCGTGATTCAGTTGTAGAAGTCGTGATTCAAGCTATAATTGAGCCATATAAGCCGTAATGTAATCGAAATCTGTGATTTAATCAAGATCACTAATCATAGTGATATTGGCAATAATTTTGTTATCAATTGTCACCATTATGTAAAACACTTCGATTCTGAAAAGATTCTTCTTTTCAAATACTTCCATTGTACATTTTAGCTGGATAGCTTGTTTGGAGTAAAATATTAGACTACAAAATAGCGATATCTGCTGGAGGATCACTCAGAATCCATCGATTTTTGGATCATCAAATATCAACTATCCTAATCTTAAAGAACTGCGGAAATCTTCAGAATACGGTATGCGGGAATAACTGAATAAAAAATGACTCATATTAATGTAATTAGAATAAGTTTATCTTTTCCTTTCTCATTTTATTTCGTAAGAAGTTAAATGTAATAAATGTTGGTAAAAGTTGTTAAGTTGTAAACTAAAATCCAGACATAATTTCGACACTTTTTGAATTTCTAATATTGTTTAATTTTGGTTGATAATGTCATAACTTTTTTGTTTGGAAGTGTAATAATGACCTCAAATGCGGAGTTTAATTACCCGGTCGAAAGATCAAAACTCATCAACGGCAGGAAATGATACAATCATCAATGTCGGCGCCCGCTTTGATTTATGAGACCTCATCCTGGATTAACGATACCCAGACAACGCCAGGGCATGGACTAAAACGAAATATAAACTGCATTGACGATCCAAAACAATCACTGTTACAGTTAACTTCCTGACGGGTCGACGACGACGAAGCGGCTGGTCTGGATCGACACTTTCACACTATCCATCGAACTTCCCCCTTTTCTTTCTTTATTTTTCTATATTTTCTTTATCTATTGTGCGTCCGCGAATATTGAACGATACCTCACGTATTGTATTCAAAAATACTTTACCCAATAAAGTATTCAAAGTCTTAGTGTCATGAAGCATCCTTATTCAACAAACAAGTTTCGCAATTCAGAGTAGAACATGGAAACGGTAGAGATTTTCAACGCCGTTTAATAATTCAATAGTTTGGATACTTCAGAATCAATATCAATATTATTCCTGAGACAATTAATTCCTTTGAAATCTGGCATTATTATTCCGAATATATGAGGCAATTGTGTAATGTGTGTTGTCAAAAATAAATGCTTTACATTAGTACCGTATACTTTCGTAATTATTTCCGGTACCGTAGGTACTGTATGTCTTCATCATCATATCATCACTATCTTATTTTTTCGTTTGTCAGTTTATATTTTCGGATTCCTACAAGTAACAAGTCATGAAAATATCGAAAATTCTGGAGGTCTGAACGTTCGTTTTGGCGTTTTTGCATTTCTTAGCTTTGTCCTGTATCTGATATAGATGTTCTAATTGATTTAAAATTATGTAAACATTTTCCTGCTTTGTCCATTTACTATATTTTATAATTTGGAAAAAAATTGACAAAACAAAATACAATAGTAGAATGAAAGTGTGTAATGAATAGATGGCAGTAACATATTTGATTACAGTAACATGACAGTAATATTCTCTCAGATGCCAAATAATCCGAATGATCACTACAGTGTATATATTACGGCATATTGAAAGGTCATCTAACGATAGTAGAAATAAATACAATGGAGATTTGTTCATCCATCTGCTTAAGTTTATTTTACATTTGGAACAAATGAGTAAATAGCAATATTATTTTAATGAGAGGAAATTTGCACGACATATTTTTGATTTAATCATCAAATTGATCCATTTATATATTCTCACTCAATTCAAGATTTTTATTTTTTGATAATGCTATTTTTTATTTTCTACAATAACAAATGCTCGGAATGAGTTCTGGAACAATTTCTGACCGTGCGCTAAATCTACGAAATGATTAACGAACAGTTGTGGTATGGTATACCATTAGGATATTAGTATATTTGGAAATCTGGAATATATCAGTTGAATAAATATTACAGCACCAATTCAAATTTAATATTGACCAGCCTATAGTTATGATGAATCAAAAATTCGGAGTTGGACCTTGCTCATAAATTACTTCAAAAGGCAATCGATTATATAAAGTGAAGAAATAGTGGAATTAAACAATCCTGTCTTTTACAGGAAGATCTCATGTTTACTTCATTCTCTGATGATGATCTTCGCAATAAAATTACACTCCTGAAAATATGCTAAATTTGCACGATCGCAAAATAAAGCATAAGGATCCGAACTTGGAATAATGCTGCAAGAAACTATGCGAAATTTACGGTAATGCATGATTTTTGACCAAGATTCTTCTGAATCGGCAAAAGATACGAAAAAATGTATTGATTTTATATGATTCGTAGATTATATATTTTATTTTAAATGTTTTGGACTGTATGTCATATGCATGTGCTGTAATGCCGTTTGTTCCGATAATTTCTCCAAGGATTCATTCGATTCGAATTCAGTGAAAGTCACGGGATTCATAGATAATAATTGTACCAATCTTGATTAGGATGAATCAGCAGATTTAGTTAATTGATATTGTTGAAATCAATTCTGAAAATCTACTTTTTTTCAACATATATCAATAAAATATTAGAGAATTTTTGTATATACAGTTGCTTTTGATAACGATAAGCGAACATCGAGACTTTTATTCGAAGAAAAAAGTACGTTATTTGCTTGTTCATGCTGTTAAATAAAGACTGAATAACTTACTGTGTTTTCATACGATAAATATTCTCTTCTCCATTGCAGTTAATCAAAATAACTCTGTTCTTTTTTTCTGGTAATACTTAAGCGAAAAGAATGCAATCTCTTTTAGCTTGCAATTGCTTATATAAGAAAAGTGCCAACGAACATAATATTCTGATGATGAGAATTGAGCAGAACTTCTGAATTTTACTTTTGACTCACTTCATATATTACATAATTTTCCAAAAAGCGGAAATGCTGAAAGATGACTGTCGGAATTACCAGAAGATTTTATAATATGGATATATTGAATAAACAAGATTTTTTGCATTATATAAATATTTCGGTATAAACAAGTGATTTCGTAACATAAAATTATTTTGATAATTAAAGCAATTTATATTGTGGAATATTTCTCACATTACTCATCGTTTAAGATCAATATAAATGAATGTTACAATATCTAATCTAAATCTCATCTTTGTTTACAATTTTGTTTATAATTATTCAATAGTAAAATATCGTTAAAGTCTTTAATAATCAAATAACTTCAATAGTCAGATATCATAGACTAATTCATATGCAAATGTTCAGATTTTAAAACTAAGCTTATATGCGATGTCTAGAGTATGACAACAACTCCTACTACAGAAAAGATCAAGTTTGTTTGCTCATTTGTTCAAAATCTAAGATTTCCAAAAATTTTTATCTATGGCTTTGAAATTTTGACACGAAGTTGCTTCCGAATATGCGCATGTTTTTACATTTTTTTTATATAAATGCGCTGCTGTAGCTCAGTATGGTAAAAAAAAAAAAGGAAAGAGAAAGCGCCCTTCTAATGTTGGGGTAAATTAATTCCCCAATAAATGGTGAATTTATAATATTTTTTGTTGTTCCGTGTAGAAATAGGAATTGTCCGGCTTGCCGATTCTAGAATACGCAACATATAATTGTTCATATGAGAAACAATCCGTGTCTAGATTTAAACTGCGCAATTCTAAAAACTGGCCCTGAGCTTTGCTCATGGTGAATGCAAACGCCAATCGAATTGGAAACTGCAATCTCTTAAATTCAAATGACATACCCATTGGAATCACAAGAATGCGAGGAATAAGAACATCTTCATCTATGAAAGGATCTATCAAGATTGTTGTTTCTATGACATTGCTCGTTAATTTTTTTATTGCAAACTGTGTGTCGTTGCAAAGTTTTGGCTGGTTGATATTTCCCAACATGAGAATCGCCGTACCTATTTTCAACAGCAGTATGCACGGTGACATCCTTGGCAGATCAAGTGAATTCAAAAATTCTGTTGAATTAAACGCTTCATCTTTCCATAAGAGTGTCGATGGACTTCTGTGTAATTGCCTCGCTTTGAATGTTAGACTGAATAATATTGTTAAGTTCACAGACATCTTTGTTCTTGGCAGCAAGAACAGGTCGTTCACTAGGTCAATCGTGATTTTTATAATTGATTTGAATATTGGGAAATACTTTTTTAACCAATTCATTTGACGTCACTAAATGGCAGAAGTTATGAGTTAATGAGTTTTATCCTGAGATCAGATCAATCGGAACCTTTCCGTTCCCATTTTCCAGCAACTAATGTGAGAATATTCCAGCTGCGGCTCAACACGCATATTCATAGTTAATTTTAACGTCTTTATGCGTCGCCACAAAATAGAGTATTTCTGGCAAGCATTTATCTTGTCTGCTGGTGTCAATTGAGGAATTGCAGATAATATTTGCCTGAAATCTCCTGCAAGCAATATTAATGCGTTCCCGAATGGTCTGGTATTTCCACGCAAATCTTACACTGATCGGTCAAGAACTTCGAGCGATTTTTTGTGCGCCATTATATATTCATTCTAAATAATAAGTTTGAATTTTTGCAATACTTTCCCCATGCCGGATGTTTTGGAAATATTGCATGTGAGAGTTTCAATGTATTGCATACTCGATGACGATTTCAAAGCGAAAATGAGCAGTTCTTCCATCTGGTAGCAATGTTGCAGCTATTCCAGACAATGCAGGAGTTAAGGCTACGTTATTTGAAATCGAATTGCTACTAGAATCAATCTAATTAGGAACGTTTACCAGTTGCCATGGCGGATCCAAAAAGATTTCTCCAACCTCCTTACTAACAGTTAGCATTATTTGATCATAAATGCCTTTTTGCTCAAATGTTAGCTTAAGAATATTTGATATGACAAAAGATTAGCTCTTATCTAATTCGATATCACCATTCCTAAAAAAAAAAGTAAGTGTATTTATAGGGAAAAGTAGGTATGTGCGCCTACTTTAACGCAAAGTTGTGTCAAAATTTCAAATTAATCGGTGAAGAACTTAAAACTTTGTGTGGTAACAACATTTTTAACATAAATTTTTATTTGTATAGATTATAACACATTTGCATAAATTAAAGGTTATTTTTCCACTTTGTTTTGTTCAAAAGAGAGAGAAATTGACTGAATTTACAATATATTTTTTGTACATCTCATAAATTTATTCGATTTTTTTTTTCGTTTGTCTTTTGTTTCTGCAAAGCAATTAGCAAACTGTGGTGCTCACATCAGCAAGATGTTAAAAATTTTTTAAATTTGAATTAGCAATTCTTTTTCTTTAAGTTTTAAAGGTCACGATTTCGAGATTCATAAGACTTTAATTTCATTTTTTAAAATATATTTTACATTTGAACTTAGATCTTTCCTTTTGTTGAGGTACTAATTCCAAAAAAATCCCAAAATGATGAAAAGTGCATGATTTTCATTCTTTACGTCACTATTAATGTTTTTCATTCTCGGCATAACAATGTTATTGGCCAAATAGCTGAAAAATCATAATTTATAAGAATTCGCACCGTTATAAACAGTTCCTGTCAATTCGATTCAAAAGAGTGAAAATTGAAATGTTTTTCTATGAATAATTTTCAACCAAAATTCAATAATCAAATATAAGCAATTTACAAGAAGTTTTATTTTGTCATATTGAAGGAGACAAAAATTGTAAGTTCACAACAAATCTTCAAGAACATGGACATTGTGAACATTGATATTAGCAACAGTCGTAGCAGTAATGGCGACAATACCAATAACTCTATGTCAATTGTCCTTAATAGCACGACATGGGTGGCACTACTCTGTTTAAAAAAGAAATATTGACTAAATTCCTAACTGATAAATATTATGAAATGTTACCATAGATATTAGTTCGTTTTTGATAATTTCTTGTTTTAAAATACTATTCTTGTTTTGTTTGTACATTTAATAATCCGTCGCTGCAGAAATGGTAGACGCCTTGGGATTAGACGAGTGCTGAAGCTACGATTCTTAGCGATATTATCAGCGTTGTAGTGATGTGTCATAAAATGTGGTGTTGAATGGACTAAAATTTGTTGTTATTGTTTAATCATTTTGCCTCAATGGGTCGATTTCAATTTTCATTTTGTAATCATTCAGAGAAGAACTGATGAATGCATATTTAATATAGAGTCACTCAACTGAATGATAATACAACTCTCATGTTTTCTATACCAAATCTTGGCAAAGATATTTATTTTAAAAGAATTTGAAAACAATTCTTGGAAGAGCAATTAAACTTCTGAGTTTCTTACTTAAATTATGAGCAGTAATTCAAATTTGAATTTAAGTTCACAGTCTCTTATAATATCAATATGGGGCAGTAACAAATTCATTAAATATTGCTAATAAAGTGACGAAAAAATAAGGCAACTCCAACTTGTTTAAAAATTTGGTTCTTGGAAAGTATGAGGAATTAAAATCATATTGGTCTTGCAATTTTTAATTGGAGCTGAACAATCTGGATTCCGTTGAATTCCAATAAAATATCAACTATATATCATCTGCGGATATCAAGGCACCAACACTGTCGACATTCGCTATCAATCAGTCTAAAATGAATTGGATTTCAAGTATTTGAAAATATTTGTCATGCATTTCATAATCTTCCGTCTTTTCTTTGTGTTAAAAGAGAGAATTTGTTTACTATCTTCCGAAACTCGAAAACCAAATATGAGGAAAAACCAAATATGATGAATATTGCAATGTTCATGATATCTAATGTTTTCCATTTAATAGTGGTTTCATTATCTCATTTTAATTCACTGCATGTTTTTCTTCCCATTTTTTTTTCTTGTTTTCTTAGTTTTCTCCAATACAAAAAAGTTTTTGAATTAAAAACATGTTATTTTCAATTCATTGGTTACATTATCGAAGTAATTAATAATTACATTTTGCTCAAGAAGCGGGAAATGTCACAGTCATCAATTTTCTGACTTCAAAGTCTACATTTGGCTTAATATTTGTATAAAGAATGGTTTTCTTATGATTTCATTTTTCCACAACTGTAATGCAAATCACGAAGACATGAGAATGGTTCAGAAAAAGAAAACGTATCATAATGAATTAGTTCAGCTAGTTTTAAATATTTCAAAATGATCAATACTGTCAAAATTTCCAATGTTCCGAAAGCATGCCATAAAGCGAATATATTGCGAAATCTTTGTGGATTTAAAAACTTTCCAGGTCGTTAAGAAAGATTAGAAACATAACCTGGAAATTTTTAAATTCACAAAAATTTCGCAATGTTCGTGTTTTTGGAACATTGGAAATTTTGATAGTATTGATTATTTTGAAATATTTAAAACTAGCTGGATCGGTTACGCGCCGGCTCCGGCTAATCTATATAAATAAAAACGTCAATGTTCGTTTGTTCAAAATCTTAAACCTCCGAAAGTTACAAACGCATTATCTATTTTAATTCAAAATCTTAGATATCGAAAAGTCCTTATTGCTTTGAAATTTTGAAAAAACTTTGCAAATGGAATGCGCGCATGTTTTTATTCATTCGTTGCTATAGCTCAGTTTGGTTCAGTGGAAAAAATGAAAAGAGAATGCGCATGTTTCTAGTATTGGAAAAAAAACTGATACTTTGTAATTTGATTTGTAGTTCGGTTCGATTGGAGACGGATTCTTGCTACTGTGATCAGGCTGAGTCAGCAATAGATGTGAAGAGGTCTTTTGTGTAGTGGACAGAGATGAATGCTACTAAGAAATGTTTTATTGATTGATGAAGAGTGTTTCTTTGTAAAAAACAATTGTCAGAGAAGATCCAGGCAAATTGATCACTGAGTTATTTTTTCCTTTTCAGTAATAGAGAATACTATTCAAATAAATTGTCCGATTATTTCTATTGTTGTTCAACTTGCTTCGAACTGTCGAACTGGAATTGGGAACTCCGAATTTTTGCTGTTGCTGCGTCAATCTTTCCTGTTTTTGTATGAATTGGAGCATTTTAGTGGTAACATGTTTGTCATCCCTTTGAAACTATATCGCGCCACTGGCTTTTAGGATTTCTTGTTTATAATTATTATCATAGCATTATTTAATATCTTTCAGTTTTCGCCACATCTAATATGTTTTTCATACTATTTGCGGATGTACAATATTTTTTGTTGTTCCATTGTCTGTATAGACATAGAGACCATCTGGTTTTTGCCGACTCTAGAACATGGAACATAAAATTTTGCATGTGAGAAGCAATCCGTCTCTAGATCTAAATCGCACAATTCTAAAGATTGACCCTGAGCTTTGTTGAAGGTGAACAAAAATTCCAATCGAACTGGGAATTGCAATCTCTTAAACTGAAATGGTATATCCAGTGGAATCATAGAAATGCGAGGAATCAGGAAATCTTCATCTTTGAAAGGTCCTGTCAAGACTGCTGCCTCTACGACATTGCTCATAAATTTTTTTACTGCAAGCCGTATGCCATTGCAAAGTTTTGGCTGGTTGATATTTCGCAACATGATAATTGGCACGCCGATTTTCAATTGCAGTACATGCGGTGGCATTCCTGGCAGATTGAGTGAATTCAAAAATGCTGTTGGGTAATTAACCGCTTCATCTGCTTTCACAACAGTGTCGAAGGACTTATATATTACTACCTCGCTTTGAATGTTAGACTGAGTGATATTGTTAAGTTCGTCGACGTCTTTGCTTTTGGCCGCAAGAATAGCTTTTATACTCAGCCAATCATGATTCTTTTCATTGGTTTGTATATTGCGAAATACTTTTTCAATCAGCTCTTCTTTTGACGTTACTAACTTGCAGAAGTTATGAGGCAATGAAGTTCATCCTGTGGTCAGATCAACCGGTACCTTTGTCGAAAAATCGAAATTGGT
>KZ270079.1:34097-49394 GCA_002249935.1 Onchocerca flexuosa
TTTTTCAATTAAAACATGTGAGATGTGTTTTAGTTGATGTCAACGAAAATCTTAATTTTACGATCTTGAATTCTGATCTTGTTTTAATATAAAATGTTTTGTTTGAATGTTTTGGAAAAACTCCATCTGTGCATATAACTTTTCCTATAAAAAGTACTCGATCTCAAGTTCATCTGAAGAATCTATATCGCTTTTTCTTTCGCTTCATTTGTGCCTAATATTTCTTCTTAAATAAATCATTCTGACAATTTTTGGAATAACCCCTACATCTGGTTTAAAAAAATATGTATTTTGAGAAATCTATAGCATGGTAGTGTTGAAAATCTATTCTTTTAAAGTGATGAATTTAGATAATGAACAGTAAAAACAAAAAGACATGTTGAAACAGAAACAAGCGGCGCGAAAGTCCAGTATGCAAGGTTTCTGAACCAGATTGAAGGAGACAGTTACCACAAACTGAAAACTTGAGCCGTAAAGAGAAGTATCATTAACTTAAGTGAATGGTTATAAGTATATTTCGAGTAATAAGTGCGCAAATCACCTTCTAGAAAGGATTCCAGAAGTCGGCATTCACCAAAAAAAAAAAAAAGTGGCGTTTTCGAAAACTAAAGTACCCATTCACCTTATTAGTAAAAACAATTTGTTATGTTAAGACAATCAGAGAAATGAACTCTGAGATGCTTAATATATTAGCTTAACTGATAAATCAATAAGGCTATACTATGAAGTGCTCATAATTCTTCGGGTCAGGGAAGCAAAATATTACTGCAATATACCTATACACATAAATAGATAAAGTAAATACAGAGCACCGATATGTATCTCAAACTTTCTGAAAAGAACATTTAGAAAGCGAAGAGAATAGACAGCTTTTAAAGCGAATGTAGCTAAATGGAATTGAAAAGTCTCAGAAGATGACACCTGGGAATAATTGCAGTTATATGACGAAACAAAACATGCGACCCGCATTACAGATCAGCAAATTCTAAACATCGAAATGATTCTCGAAAATTATCCGATTTATTACAAGAATTAATCAGATAATGCCCTGAAATGGAAAAAGTAGGAAAATAATTTCAATATCTGACCGTGAAATTCACGTTTGCGGGACACATGCCGATTATGCTGACTTTTCAGAGTTTCGAAATAAAACATATCGAGACAACAAAATTAGTATGCAAAAATATAAGGTGTTCCGAAATAACTTATTTGCAAATGGTGCAAAAACATGCAGATAACATAGGACAGCTCAAAGAGCTACAATAAGGCACAATAAGTATTTGTAACCAGCATCATATTTCAATGATGCCGCTAAATTCGATTATAATATTATTCAGCAACTGGAGATAAAGCAAAATCCAGACGGAAATTTGAAGAGAGCAAATAAACTCCCGTCCTTTAATAAATAAAACGATTTTTGTTGCATTGCTTAGACGGAAAAAATTAAAAAGAAATGAGAATACTAGAATACAATTACAGAATTGCTTTCCCGCCACCCGTTTCAAAAACCGAGATGAAACATCAGTGTGAATTTATGGATTATAGGACAGCTAATCGGACACAATTACAGATGAATTTTGATGTTATAGTGTAAGGACCGTCAGCTTTTCCAACTATTTGAAGCCCAAAATGAGTGAATTGATTTATGTTACTTTTACTTACCGAAAAAAACAAACTCTTTCAAAATGTAATCTCTCTTCCGTAAGTTAATCCTTTAAAAATGCTACAAGAGAAATTAACATCGGAACCTAAAAAATGCAGATGTGAAAATAAAGATTGCCAAATGGCGATTATTCCAAGTAATGTATAATACAGAAAACTCATTCATTAATCGAAAACCATCACAGACTAATCTAAAATACCTAAACCACACTGAAAAAGAGGTGGATCAGCGAATAAGTTAAAATAGTTATTGCTGTAAATTATCCGTAAGTTCTCTACGAATAACGATGAGGACCCCATGTTCGTTAAGTAGAAATTGAAACAAAACATTGAATTTCCGCAAAAATGACCTAATTTTTTGGGTATTTTTAATTTATGACCATCCACTCATGGAAGAACGTACAAAAAAGTCATAATATGCTCAGATCAGTGTCTGACTTAAATTAAATAGAAAGAGTACAACAGTAGAAAGTGAAAAATTTACAAGAAAAGCGAAAAGACACGATACATTTGCGATATTTCCTTTTTCTTGGATCGAAAGTCAAAATCACTTGCCAGCTTCAATCTTTTTTGTGTGCTGAATTGCTGGTGCTACTGTCGTCGTCTCTCCATTGGCTTTTGTTCTGGATATGTTTTCCACCGAAATGTGTCGACTGATCTTATCAGCTTTACGCCATAATGTCATCTCCTCAAAATATTCACAAAACTAGAAAAGTTAAAAAACCTGGAAAACTTCAGTCAGTTATGAACAAAGCAACGATACTTCAAAGTAAACCAATAACCCAACCACCAAGATCAAAGTAAATCAACAACCAAAAAAAGAACACCACTGCACTATTTTTTGCGGAAGACTGAACACCCAACCGTGTTGAATGTGCAACTGTGTCATCAATATCAGATATAATAAGCTGACTGTACATACAATTCTGGTAATGATGACATAGTGAAATGCTTTACCTGCTGCTTGAAGTAACGACGATCTTCTTCATCAACTAAAACGAGATTCAAAAAATAACGAACTGAAAATTTTTTGCCAACATCACGCATCGTTGGTGTCAAATCATAACCAGCAAGAAAAAGACGTATTGGAATTGATTCACCTGAAAGTCATTTCAGATGATTCAATTACATAAATTGTTTCAGAAAGCAGGGATAAACAAAAACTGCTAACTTGTAACACTAATTGAGCTTTCAGTAATAGATTCTTAGCTATTTATTATTACAACAATAAATGAGCTTTTTAATAACATCGCATTCGATTCAACGGACACGAAAAATCTTATCGATGTGGATCAAAACAAGGGAAATATACATCATAACTTAGATATGGAATGCGATTTCGCCATAGCTAAACACAGATTAGTGCTTATCATTTGCTTATAAAATGGTATTGACACTTTTGAACAGTGATATGCTAGATGTAAAATTATGATTACACTGCTGCTAAAAAAGATTGATAATTCCCACCTCTCACAGGTGCACCATCCATTATTTCGTATTTTGCTATTGTTTCATTCTCGTTGAAAATATTTGGTGAATTTCCTACTGTTTCTCGTTTGATTATTGCAATTTCCATAAATTTAATTTTGATTCGAACTAACAAGAAGTATATCTTTCCAACAATTACATCTTTTAGGTGATATCTGCAATATAGTTTTTTTTTAATATAATAAAATATACTGCACTGAAGGACGATAGCTCCACATTCATAATTCCTTCTCGTCATAGTGATCATTTAAAAAGTCCAATTTAAGATGGTATGTGCATTAAATGATTATTCACTTCAAAAACTACCAAATATGCAAGTGTTTACGTATTTCTAACTTTGTTATTACATCATCTGAATTCAACTTACCTCCCTCTCCTCTCTCCCCCCAAAAAAAAGCTTACTTGGAGCGATTATATTCGAATTCAATGTGCAAAGAATCCTCAATACCAACTTCCATCTTGATACTGTTATTTGTATCCGGGTACGAAGAAAGCGTATGCACAATGACATCCATTTCACGTATTATATCAGTCAACCTTCGCACAATGACTACTCTTAGAAAATAGCTGTAATAAAGTCCATATTACTAATATTTTACTGCTTACTGCAATCAGCTTCCTCAAATTCTAACATTCCGCCGAAATAAATCAATGCTTTTGATTACTTAAGCTTGAACAATTTTTAATCGATGTTACCAAAGATGCATACCGTTCTAAATTACGTTCAAATGAGTTCACTTTCAAAAAATAAAAAGCAACTTGGTTAAAACAAGTAAAACCTCCAAAAATTTTTGATAATGCTGCCTTCCACAAATTTGAAGCAATAAAATTTTTTATAATAATAAAATAACATACCGCAACTTCACATTTGCTCCAACATATGACTCATATGGTTTCTCAACTTTTGGGAATTCAAACCGAAAAACCGCATTCTGCGTCAATTCACCTGGACGAGCCAACTCCTTCATTAACGTTATAAAATCATGCTGATTACCACGATCATAATTTAGCTCTGAAAGGAAAATACATGCAAAGGTTTTATAATCAAACATGTAGATATAAAGGAACTGGACATAATTGCAAACAGATGGCTCAAGATGGTCAGAAATGGATAATTTAAGTCTGCATTGGATTGCATTTCTTAATAATATCTAGTTTCTCAAAAAAAGTTTAAGCCATTATAATAATGAAAGTTCATGAGCTGAAATTCATTTCTAACTTCATGCTTTTTTGACAAAATAGCGTTACTTGCTGCATAAATCACACCATTAATACACTAGGAACTTACCGTTAAACTTTTTCTCATCTGAAAAACCGTATGAAGAAAATGTCTGAAATATAGATTTAAGCATGATGCTTTCTATTTACACATCCATGGAACAGTTTTGCAAAAAGATAACCGTACGAAATGAACCAAAATTAAGAAAAAATAGCGTACCAATTTGTCCAATAAATTCAATTCTTATTCCTTGATGATCAAATTTTTTCTTCACAGCAACTCCTACTGTACCAGATATTGTTTCACCATCATAAAACAGGAAATGTGTTTCTTGACCTCCTTCTTCAGATCGTATTTTGGCTACCTGAAATCATCCACTAAGCGCAAAAGGCAAGAAATCGGTGGGCTGAGCCGGTGATCGAAACCGGGACCTCTCGCACCCGAAGCGAGAATCATACCACTAGACCACTCAGCCAACGACCACCCTCACGTTTTACATCCACTATAAATTTACTCATAATACAGTTTCTTGTCAAGTCTACCACCCCCCATCACAATTAAATCGTAATTCTGGTAGAACTTAATAAGTTTTAAATGATATATAATTTTTCCTTAAAATCTAAACCGAATTTAAATTTAAATTAAAAGAAAAAAAAAAAACGAAAAACTAACCTTCCTATTATCTGCATCATCTAATTTGATTGAAATTTCCGCAGCTTGACCAAATCCAAAGAAAGCCTAAACATGAATTTTTTCAGTATGTAAAACACGCTTTCTCTGCAAAATAGAGTACATCAATTGGCTCATAAAATGCATTCCAATTTTAGATAAATAAAAGGAATTATCGAAATTTTTACCATTCTGAAAGATCGCTTCTAAACACTTCCTGCGTGAAAATAAGAGAATTGGAAATGTTTATAAATAAGTTTATAAATACATGAAACAAGAAAGAGAATTATCGAATGACCAACAACATATCAAATCTGAAATATTGTAAAATGGATCAAATATATCGTATGAAATTTGTCACACATTCCTAAAATATTAGGAAAATAAACTGATAATTTGAATCGAAATCTTCGTGAACGTGAACGACTTATTTATTGCCAATTTAATAAGCTCTTCAAATTGAAAAGAATCACCAAAAACGAGACTTGATCGTTACACTTTTTCAAAAAATTCGAAACATAATTGTTTTTGGCATCAAATGATTACGGTAATTTCAAAAAATTAAAAAATAAAAACAGAAAAAATAAAAAAGACATTCTATTAATTAACTGAACTATTGACGTAAAACAAAAATTCTGAAGTTGTACTGCATACAACTGCATTCAATTAGAATATAACTGATACAGAACATTATTAATATAGTACTGAT
Organism: Onchocerca flexuosa; assembly: GCA_002249935.1. Lineage (NCBI taxonomy): Eukaryota > Metazoa > Nematoda > Chromadorea > Rhabditida > Onchocercidae > Onchocerca > Onchocerca flexuosa. The sequence continues at coordinate 39,845 of KZ270079.1, forward strand.
ATTCATTATGATGACTTGAATCATTCAAAAGAATCTGAATCCTACAAATTCCTAAAACCAGACCCCCTATGACCTTCTCTGCTATCCCTCACTCCTCCTCCCACCCTTATCTTCTACCCGCCATCCGAACACGTCCTTGAACTGCGAACAAAATATGGCCCAAAGCGTTATGGCGAGGTGCGCAATGCGAAACTATTGTATCAACATGTTATTTCAAATTTCATCTTCGTGAAAATGGGCGATTATTTTGACATTGTAGCGATTCTAATCACCTTAAAGTTAGATTGTAGGGATTACTTTCCTTGGTCCAGAAACTGTGAAGATGAAGTTTGGTGTATGTCAAAGGTCAGATGAGGCATTGTAGCTGTGTCGAAGGGAAGATTAGTCGTTATAGCTGTGTCACAGGTTAGATTAATTATTGCAGCTTCTATATCAAAAGACTAATCAGATTTACTACAGTGAATGATGGATTGAGCTCACTGAACTTTACCTTTCTATAACGAATCCATTATCAAGTTGTATAACGATTGCTGAACTGTACCGGAAGTATCATTCATTTTCCGATGCGGAAATTTCAACAAATAAATTCCTGTTTCCTTATACTAAAAATGATTGCTATTTCACACCATGAACGCGTTTTTTTGAATGTTCTTCTATTAGTACTACAAGGATGTCTTATCGGATTCACGAATCTCTGAATCTCAGATTGTTAATCTGCACCGATCAGAATTACCATATGATTTTTTCGAAGAAAGTAAATCAGGAAAACAATTCAAAAATCCACATAAAACAATCACTCAAACGAACGATACTAATAGCTGAAATCATGATCCTTGTGTCCGGTTATTACTCTTTGATCGGACAGATCAGATAATAAACATCTCAGTTCAGTGAAAAAGCTAAATTATCCTTTCCCGAAGCACCTGAAATCTAGAACTTTTTTTTTCTATTCATTCTCTTCTTCTCCCTTTCTCCCACTCTTTCGGTTTCGACAGATTTCCACAGTTTTACGTTTAAAATTTTCATAAGCTGTGAAGCATTAGAAATTATTTACACAAACGCTTTATTTTGCATATTATTCTACTTGGCATCAAAATTATCTCAATTACTACCGCATTTGCTACAAATTTTAATGTGATAATTTTTTTCAATCTCTGTAACATATTGTGTGGTAAATCTTATCAATCTTTATCGTCTCTTCATTTATGAAATATTTTTTACTACTTTTGCATTTTTCATAAAGCTTCATTTTTGAAGCGTAGAATTCATTGCTTATGTTCAAATATTTCATTAGTTTAAAAATATTTTGCGTGATTGGAAGAATAGTTTTGCAAATTTTGCATACGTTAAGAATGCATGGGTATTTTTTCACAATGATATTTTATTTTAATAACTTTAATCACAATTTATATATCGTATCAAGAAAACATACATCATATCTAAAAATTACAGTATCACAGTACGAACAGAATAACAGTGATCTTATTGTAGTTACAGCGAAGGAATTTATTATAATCAACTTGGATGGGAAGATTTCTAACTTGATCTGGAAATTCTAATATTTATTGGATTCTAAAATTTTGAAACAGTGCCGATTAATAATCAAATAGTTTTTCTAGCCTTAATTATTCGCTCAAATTGTACTACTTGCAATCACTTTTAAAGTTCGCTATTTTCTGGAGAAGATGAAAGCGCAACGTATAATAAATAAAATTAGGCGTGAATGTATTTTGATGTTTGAAAATACCAATGAAACATACAGATAATCCAATCATAATTTAATCAATAATACCCGAAAATTTCTGCTTAACACTATATATACACAGCTAAAAGTTATAAATTATACGACGAGATCAAACAAAAACAACAAAAAATTAAATTAAGTTAAATCAAACAATTAATAACAGCAGTTTTCGTATCATCGCACCATTGCTTAATCAAATAGGAAAAAAATTTGCAAAATTAGAAAATTTTTTGACAGGAATGAGTCTATCAAGAATATTAATTGCCAAAAAAAAATTTCTGGGTTATCAAATTTTCAGTAGCATGAGAAGTTGGTCACCGAAAAAGGCTAATAGCATAGTTCATTTTCAGTTTTGAAATTTAAGCTCGATATTGACAATATATGATCAGTTTTTTCAAAATATTCACAATTATTATTTCGAATTTAATTAGAACTTACACGTCACATATGCTTAAAATTGGCAAAATATTGTGAATATAAATGAAAATTTTTGAATTTCTGAAGTCAGTAATGTTAAAATTATGCAGTTCATTCAACTAATTCAAATATATCATTTTTTTCAGCAAAAAAAAAAAAAAAATGATAAAATTATCAATAATTGTTATTATGACAAAATACAAATGAGGTCTGATAAGTATCAATTGAAAAAAAAGGCACAGAAATTTGGCTAATGATAATGATAAGCATTCCAATGAAACCTCCTGTTAATAAGTTTAAAAAATTCCTCATTTTGTGGACGATAAAAATCTTCCAATTTTTGAATAACATCGAATCGTACATGTGGATGAGCTCGACCTTTTGTTTTCCCGAGACAATGCAAACTTTCATCTTTTCGTAAAACACATGGAAAACCTTTCAATGGATCTGTTGCAAAATTTGATTCTTGAACAACTGCAACATTTTCAAATTTCCATTTTGAAAGAAATATTTTTTAACGACGTAGAATTTGAAATGATAAATTGATACATCTCAATGATGATAACTTGATTAATACAACTTAACAGGTTACGTGAAATATTCCATGACAATTTTATGCAGAAGATGAAAGAGGAAAAAAAGAAAATGATTAATGTAATCAGTTCAAAATTTAAACTTGTAAATTTTGATAAATGAATATGAGAACATTCCATTCGAATAATAAATTGGAATTTTACTAAAATTTAAAAAAAAAATACCTGGTTTAACAGTTAGAAATCGTTCAACAGCATAAATTTCGGCAGCAGGATTTGTGATCAATCGTTCACCATCCACGAAATGAATTTGATGAAGCGGAAAATGCTGAAGCCATCGCCGGATATGCCGATGGTAAATTCCGATTCGGATTGCACCCCATGAAGCGTTTACACCATTTTTCATGCCTATCAAGCATTATTCTTATTATAAATTTTAAAAATTTAAATTTCAATTAAAATTCGATTTTACGCAGCTACTGCTGCTTTGAAATTTGAAAAACTCCAAACACTAGAAGATTTAAGAATAATAATTGGAGTACCAGTTGCATTAGATGAACTGTTGCCGAGTACCATTTCTTCAAAACTTGGCATTAAAGCATTCCGTCTCTTTTTGCTGATTGCTTGTGTATAATCTAAAATTTAAATTTAAATCTACTCAAAATTTGCTTAAAATTATAGTTTCAAAGCAAATTAATTTTGCAGATAGAAACAGAATGCTGTTTTACTGAACTGAAAAGGTAACTTTCAAATTTTCAAATAAAATTGAGAAAAAAAGAGTTCAAACTTTATGGATTGAAAGTTCTCTATAATTTGTAGTAAAATATTCAAATAAAATTTCATAAAATTACCTGATATAGCTCTAGTGATCGGGTTTCGTACAACGACAATCAATTTAATTGTTGAATTGAAACTACGAACTCGTCCGGGAGCTGTTTTACTTACAAAATATGCCGGGGTTTTTTCCACCGTTATTTCCGTAACGCTTGTTTCCGGCATTCTACTTCTAAAACATTTGATAAAATTTTCATCAAACTAATATATTCATCATTATTTGTTCAAAGCAAATTATCTTAATTATCATATTAATAATTAATTTTTATTTTTCAATTAAGTCAATAATATTAAATAATACAGTAATATAAAACTGCACATAAGAAAAATAAAATTTGATGAAGTTTACTTGAAATATTTCTCGGTTCAATTTGAATTTTTCAAAATTTTTGTTTAAATCATTTCAAATATATATCATTCTATGTTTAATTAATTTCAAGTTAATACTTATATATCTATCGTAGTACTTTTTTTTGTTTGGAATTATATAAGAATTAAATTCTTTTTCAATGGTTCGTTTATTTCTCTTCTCAGATGCCTCTTTCCCTTTCTCTTCACTACCATCTTTCATTTTGTAATTTTAAATATTTCCCTTGAAGGAGGTGAAAAAGCAAAAGAGAAAGAGAAAATATTGGAGAAAATTAAATTAAATTTAAAAAAAAAAAAAAAGACGATTGTAGCATGTGGTATTACTACTTCCCTAATTAAGGAGCATTTTATTGAAATAGTAGTAGTTTGGAGCAATCGGAAAAAACTTGATCGATGGAATGACTTGGGAAAGAATGTGAGAGATGAGATTGTCAGTTAAGTTGTCAAATTTCACAATGACAGTACTGTCGGTGACATCAAACGACAAAAGTTCAATCTTTACCCAGTGATAGAGGTCAGCAACCAATCATCTCTTCATAACAGTAAACCTATCTTCTACAGTTACCCGTAAATATGATGTAATTGAGACTATTATCCTTTGTGTCTCTTTCTCTTGTAATTTTATTTTGGTGTCACCTGTTTTTTTTCTCTCTTCCCGCTTACCTTTTCATTTGGTACCCTTCGAAGCCGCCCTAAAATCATCTTCAAAAGTTCTCAAAAGATCCCACCAATTACGTCACAATAAGCTCACTTCATTTACTTCTTTGTAATTAAAAAAAAAAAACCGATTACAGGTATTTTCATTCGGCTACTATTTTGATTGTATTAATAACAACGCTCTTAATCCGTTTCATATTATCATTATCGATCTCATTGCTATCATTCTTACTACTATTTTTATCATTTTCAATTACAATAATCATAACTACCTTAATACTATTGTTAATTCCTTTAATTATTATCATTTCATTGCTTTCATTATAATCATTATTGAAATATTGTTATTGTTAAAAAATTTTCATCATTACGATAATTAAGTAAAATTTAAAAAAAAAAAAATGATAAATTTTAAATAATATTTCGCAAAATTGATTGATTTTTTTCACATTTTATTTTTCCAAAAAAAAAAAAAAAAATTAAAGAATGATTAATTTAGTAAAAAATTGCTTCAAAATTAAAAAATATTCATAATTAATTTAATAAAGAAATACTAAATTTATATTTACAAAAAGAGAAAATTTGACAATTGTTGTATGTTCCAATTTCAGCTGTAAACATATGCAAATTTTCGGTGTTTTCAAATGAATGAATTCGTAGGTTTGAGACGAATTGTCAGTTAAGCCTATATATTTTGCACTAATTGAATTTATTGCAATAAGAGGGAAAGAGTTGGGATGGGATCGGAGTAATGAGTAAGATGGTAATTTTGTAATTTGAAGCTAATTAGCAATTAGCGCCTGTTTCGTTCCATTCTCATAATCTGATAATCAAGCGTATATTATCATCTCTAAGCTAAAGTATCAAATATTTGTTTTCCAATTTCATTCACACTTTCAATCATGCAATGTTAGTGTCCACGTTTCCCTTTCATCACTTCTTTCGTCTCGATCATATTGTATTATCAAAATCAGATTTTAATTTTAATTTTATTGAAATTCTCCAGGGATGAAATCTATTTGCAAATGACCAAATCACACTGACCAAATGCAATATGATCAATTGTAACTTTCAATTAATTTTCAATTCAACATTCATCAGCAACTTTCATTCTCTCCCCTCTCTATCACTACTACTTCATCAATTTCAATATATTGTAAAATGGAATTACTTAATTTTATTGAGCAATTCGTCTAGAATGAAGTAATTTGCTTTTAAAATTTACAACAACAATTGTTGAAGCACTTTCAATCACTAAGACAAATTTCATTTCGCAAAAATGGGAAATTTTAATTTGTATAAAGAAAAAAAGGCAAATTATCCATCTAAAACTATAGGAAATTCAGCAAAATTTTATTATGCTACATCCAAAAATGAAAATTTATCGATGAAAATTTTTGAACAAACTTTTCTAAATTTTATTTTTTTATTTTTTTCAGTAAATTCATTTTCATGAAATTTTATTTTTATTATTGCAAATTTTATAATGTTTCATTTTTAAACAATTATTCATAATACATTGTTCGTTTGGTGTTGGTGCTAAAACTTGCTGATGGATAATCCTCCCATATGTTTCCGAATGATGGATGACCTCAAATAACGATCCAAATGACCTCCTAAATAATAAACAATGCTAATTAATAAGAATTAATATAAATGTGTGTTTTGTGTGTATGAGTGTATGTCTGTGTGTGTGTGTGTGTGTGTGTGTGTGTGTGTGTGTGTGTGTGTGTGTGTGTGTGTGTGTGTTTGTCAACGTGCGTGATTAATTATCTAAGTTGAGTGCAAATTTATCAGAACAAATGACTTGAAGATTGTTGCCGATATTGGATTTGTGATCCGAGAACTGACAAAACTGTAAAAATGCGCCTGTTACTAGGCTGACAAGTTGCAGCAGCAACTCTTCACCTTCCTGCTAATCAGCTGTTATACTTAACAAATTAATTAGTGAAGGCTAATTATTAGATGATACCTCATTTCATTCTAATTTAGCTTTTATTTACACTAATTTCAATTTTTATTTTAAACCGGAAATTCCAAGTGACATATTGGAAAATTAAATTTGCATATCGCATTGGACATAAAACTATATTATGAAAGAATTTAGTGTTTAAAATGAAAAAAAAAAACTAGGATATTTATTTAAAAAAATGAAATTAACTTTAATTAAGAATCATCCGAGTTAACAATCTTCTGTCAAATTTCAAAACTTTATTTTATTTGGTTAAAAGCTTTATCTAATATTCGCAACTTGTTTTTGGTAATTTCCCTTCTTTTTTTCTGTTTTTCTTAATTAATCTAATTACTATCGCTGCATATTTGATAACCAATTGTTAAATCAAATTATTTGCACACCATATTCGTTAATTATTTACCTATTTGCTTAATTAGCCAACAATTAATCGTGAACTATGAGTCATCCCATAGAATAAGTATAGCATATTCTTCTTCGCAATAATTACTATTTTTAGTCCTCATACTTTTTGTTTTTATATTAAAAATAATTATTTTATTTTCTCCTCTCTCTTCCCTGCTTCATCATTATCATTATCACAATTAAATAGTGTTTTCTATTTTTTCATTCCTTTTTTTTTTCCGGCAAATTTCATTTTTTTAAAGATAAATATACTTCAAAATTCAATTTAGCAATAGAATGAGGGAAAGAGAGAAAGAAGAACAAGAACGTAAAGATTATCCGAAAGATTATTACTGATAAAGATCTTCAAGTCTGAAGAACCGCAATCCCAGTACTTCGTCCATCTTGACCTCATGTAAATAAATTGATCACATTTATCAAACGGCGATACGATTGCATCAAATTGTGACACTAAGGACATTCACAAAAAAAAAAAAAAAAATTGGTTAGAAAATATATTTAGGATAAATTGTTATGGAAAAATTGTCCTTGATTAATTTTTAACCAAACCAAATATACTCTTTTTTTTTTTTCTTTTTACTTCTTTTCCTCAATTTTTTCCATCGAAAATTTCTTCCTTTTTCCTCCATAACTTACCCTCGATCTTTTCGTTTGTAGCATTCCTAGAAGTGCAACCTTTTTTTTTCGCTTTTCTCGTTTACCTCATTTTTATTTTATATTTTTTTTTAATGGACTATGCAATAAATAGGCCATTCCAAAAAGATCCATTTTTCACTGCACATAAACACGGACAGATATTTTATTCATCCGATCGGATGGCCATTTTCATTTTTACCGCTATTTATGAATCAATTTAAAAAAAAAAAAAAATTTCGCTTGAATGTACATACATATATGCATAAAGATAGATTCGTAATATTTTATTGGTTTTTAATTTTTTAATTTTGCGTTTTCAGAGAAAAGAAACTGAAATTAAATTTTTGTACATAATAGAGAAGTTTTGAAAAAAAAAAAAAGTTCAAAATAAAACTGGTTGAAAATAATACACTTTTCTTTATTTCCAATTAATCGTGATATTTTTTGATTTAAAAACATTTTTTTTAACTTTTATCATTTTATTTTAATTTTAGTTTTTTAATTTTGAGTTTTGGAGAAAAAAAAAAGTTGCGATTGAATTTTTATAAATTATAGAAAAAACTTCGGGAAAAAAAATAATATAAAATAAAACTTACAGAAAATAATATACTTTTCCATATTTTCAATCAATTGTAAATATTTTTTAATTTGATCACATTTCTTCCTAACTTTAACCATTTTGCATTAATTAATTTTCAAAATTAATATTATACGCAAAAAAAAAAAAAAAAAAAAAATTACGTTCCACTGAATAATCAATAATGAAATTTTTAAACTTTAAGCTAAAAAATGAATTTTGAAATTGGAAAAACTTTTTTTTGAATTAGTTTTATTGGAGAAAAAAGTGCTTATTAGATTAAAATAAGGGATTTTTTTTGATTTAATTTAACGAAAAAAAAAATTTAGTTAAGCTTTTAAATTATCGTCACATAATCTAATTTTTTCATGAAAATTTCATCACCAAAATAGCTACCCTTTTGAATTATCTGAATTATAGTCCATTATGTGAAATATACGATCGTTAAAATATTTATAACATAAAATTTCTAATTAGTAAAATTATACTAAAAATAGTATTTAAAAATTAGGACGCAGAAATTAATTGCTATTTAAAACCAGATTTGATGAATAAACATGAATGAATGCGACTTGTTGTAATTCATTCAGTTTTAATAAAAATTATTATTTTATATTTCAAATTATTAATTTTATATTAAAATTACGGTAAACACTTTTATATACTCGTGCTTAGGCATCGACAAAATTTTTCATTGATATTGAGAAGAGGAAAATAATTAAATTATTTATTTATTATTTCTTTAAAATCAATAAAAAAGCGAAAATGTGAGGAATTTTAAATTTAACGAAAATTTTTTCGCCAATTAAATAATAAATTATTTATAATTATTCTTTATTATAAGAATGAAAAATTTTTTTTTTCTTAATTATAATTGTTACCGCGAAATTAATTTTTCTGAGAAGAAAATGAAAAATTCATCCCATGAAAAATATTTTAAAAAAAGAAAACGAACACGAAAATGGAGTTTAAATGAGTGAAATAAAATGAAATTGATAACATTTTAATGTTAATGCATCATTTTCAAAAAAAAAAAACAGAGAAATGAAAGACGAAATGAAAGAAAAGGGTATTTTAATAAGAAAAAAAGAGAAAGACAAAAAAATCATAATTAGTAAAAGTTTCTAAATAAAAGAATGAAAAAAAAACGCAAGAAAGAAAGAAAAATTAATTTATCTTCCATTATTTATTCATCGTGAAAACATTTGCATGTGTTTACAATGGCAACAATGCATGCAATTAAACGATTTTTCATTTTCTGAAATTTTTTCAAATTGAAAAATAAATTTTTGTTTCTTTTTCATTTTGTATGAATAAATTTCTTTTTTTAAAATAAATTTCATTTCCCTTTTTTTTCCTGCTTTTGTATATTTGCTACTTAGGCGCACATATTTCAAATTTTATTA
>KZ270079.1:59337-70742 GCA_002249935.1 Onchocerca flexuosa
CCTTGTGATATCATTATATATTATCCAATGGTCGTTTTTAAGAAAAAAAAAAAAACCACAGTAAAACAAAAAAAGATCGAAATCAATCAAATTTACAATAAAATAAAATCGATTGATCCTTACAAACTTTTTTTCGAAAAATTCAAAGTCATCAACAAAATGTATGAAATTATATTTTAAAATTCAGAGTTTATCATCATCAAAGCTTGCTTACGTCTTACACAAGCGTAAATTATAACAATCTTACGTGAGAACCTGAATTATCATAACAGTTGTACGATATGTTAAAAAATAAAAAATTCAACAAATTTTTTAACTATCGGCATTTTACTTACTTTCTTATATTTGGAAACTTTTCTTTTTTTTTTTTATTGATACTTAAAAATTTTATAATCAACAATTTGACGAGAAGGACAATCGTTGGTTGGTTGTTGTCCTCCGTAATTAGATATTTGGTGATAGCTGCCTGGGAATAAAGAGAATAGGTGTATGTTGGGTCTAGAAAGGTATCGATGATTGGAAAAGGTAATAAATTTGCTGAAAATGGAATCGGATGTTCGTTCTATTACAATGATCGGTTAAATGCCTCTGGCTACATTCTCTTTATATTCCAACCATTTCTTTTTTAATTTTTTTCAATTTTTTTCTCATCGTTTTTATTCGATGAAAGCAGTAACAATAAAATGTTGCAGGAGAAACTGTCACATTTATTTTTCGTTAAATTTTATTAAAATTTGATTGAAATTTCAATTCAAATGCTATTGTTTAATGTTAGATAATTTCTTTTTTTTTTTATCGATGAAACGTAATTCAAACGAAATGAAAAATGTTATATAAAAGCATAACAATTGTAGCAAAATATGATTAGATGCAAATAATTTCAATATCAACAAAGTCTAATTGATAAATGAGGCAATAGAAGCCTAGTTAGTGAAATAATTTTAAACTAACAATAATGGTTTAATGATCATGGTACTGGTAGACAGATGGATCAGACTAGCAGAAATTGCCATTTTTCCTCATCGATGATTAATTATCATTTTTCCAGTAATAATTTGCAATTTGAAATAATTTTCGGAAAAAAATTTCAAAATGAATCAAACATTTTATCGATCATCATCGTTCACTACAGTATGATAAAGACCAATAAGATGATAAAAATGATTAAAATAAAAGAAATTAATCAATTAATTTAACTGGTAACCGAAAAAAAGTGAAGAAAGAGAATTGCGAGAAGTTTAAAAACTTATTTAAGCAAATTTTTTATCTTTTCAATTTTCAAAAAAAAAGTTGATAATAATCGGTTAGGCTTCTTAAGTAAACATTCCTTTCAAGTAAAAATATTTTCAAATTACCAAAGAATTGTTAAAAAGTTCCAATCTTTAACTGTCATTCATTTTATAATCAAAAAATTCCAATAATATTTATAAAATCTAATTTTAAAATATAATTATAGAAAATTTATCATTTTTTATGAAATTTTCTCTTCTCAAATTTTTTTTTCTCATTTTTTTATATTTTACTGGATTAATTAGTATTGGTGAATAAATATGGGGATATTAGGAAAAAACGGAGTGCATTGAAGCATATTTGTGACAACAATTAGAGAAAAGAAAGAAGCTTGAAAATGGAATTGAGCTTAATTAGTAGTAGGCTAATATCCATTCCACTCTTTTCATTCCTTCCTTTAAAGGTTAAGATAACTATTTCAGGATGAATAATTTCCGAAATGATTCAACCATATGTGTCTTTCTTTCAGCAGAAATCATCGATTATCACTATTCTTCCAAATAATCAAACGCAATCGTTATTTTCCTCACCCGCTCCTCTGACCCTTCGTCCCATGGGTAAACGAAATTTTAACAATAATCCTGAAATATTCATATATATTAAACAAATATCTTTATCATCATAATTGATCCCATCATATTTATTTGCTATAGTTAATTAACTTGGAACAAATTTCGATTTAATATGCAAATTCTTTGATTACTTCGGCATTTACATGAATAACTCTTGAAGAAGATTAAAAGATTGAAACTGACAAAGTCTGTTTGATAAGAATATTTTTTAAAACAAATGAAAATATTATGAAACTGTTATTAAAAAATAATTATGCTATTGTTTACAATGTGTTTTAGAATTATATATTATTTGCTTGTTGTTTTGAGATGATAAATAGATACTTTTTCTTTTATCAATCATTTCAATCATTTCCTGAGAAATGATTAATTAGATTTGTTTTTTTCTTCAGGTAAGTATTAAATAAATAAGGTTGAAATGAATGAGAATTGAGGTGTGCAAAAGGTAGCAAGCAAATTATAACTATCATGATGCTACTGACCTTGAAGGATAGCAGCAGGAGGGTAAAAATCAGGGTATGTTTTGTAGTATTCAATTCTTTCATTCCCCAAATTTGATCATTTATTTATTCGGAAAGGTTTCTACCTAAAATTTATGTGTCTGATGATCCTTACCACCGATAAATACTAAATGGCCAATAAAAACGGCACATTGCGGTTGAAGAAGACATTCCATTCTACCTACCCATCAACATTATCCATCATTTCTTCACACCTCTTCGAGGTCATCCTGGTATCAAATCAGAATTTCAATCTTACCCCATTCTTCTCTTCCTCTTTCCTCAATTCCATAAAAAAAAGAAAGAAATTAACCTTTAATTGTTATTGTTTTGTAATAACATTTATGATAGCAATTAGACAATCGAAAAAAAAAAAAGAATTCGGTAATCTGACACGAAAATGGATGGTAAATTTTTGTGTACAAGAAATTTTAAATAATTTTTAAGACAAGTATAATTTTTTACTCCCTTCAATTTATTTTTCGCATAAATTAGGATGCCATTTTAAATAAAATTACTTAAGAAGCATCAATCATGTGTTATTTTGCTATGATACATATTAGCCACAATTATTACTAAATTTCTAAATCAAATATTCAAACAAGAATCACTTAGAGGTCATTCAATCAATCAACAGCTGTGAAAACAATCAGTATTTTATGCCTAGCATTGAGTAAACCGAACGCTGATTTTTAAACTTACGGTAAACAATTTTTAGCTTACCAAAGCTATCAATTTTCAACTCAATAATTGGTCTAAATGATTAATCATTCAAACGAATCATGCAATTCATCGAATCGTTAGAAAAAGTTAAATGAATGATACTAAAAGCTAAAAAATAGAAATGCTAATTGATGTACGTGGTTTACATGGCAACATATTACAAGCAAATAAATATGTCACGGACAGACAAATATGTCTAATAAAAGCAAAAATTGTAAAAAAGTTAGATAGAGGATGGAAAAAATGATAATTTGACCTACGTGAATAGAAGATGGAAAAATGATAATTTGACGTACGTGGTTTTATACGACGTTCTTAATAAGGAAATAAATCCATATCGGACAGGCAGATATATTTAGTTGAAATGAAAAAAATTGGATGAACTGAATCATTTTAATCTAACTGTTAATTAATGAAAATATCCTTCTTGTTATTTTTTTTTTTGCTTAATTTAAATGAAAAGAAGCCGCAAAAGGTTTGGAGTGAAGTGGGGCGATGAGAAGGATGAATCTTGTGAACAAGAGCCACATTTGCATGATAATTAACAATTGACTTTCCAATTAAGGCGCGTACCTCAGCCGTCGAGCTTTTTGCCGACAATTTGCGCCATAATCCGATGTATGCGTATGTCCTGTCCCATCTTTATGATTACATGAATCGTAAAAACGCGAATCACACCAGTAATACCACCTGCTCACTAATCTTTCTCATAATTATCATCGAATCAGCAAATCTTTACCACACTCATTTTCATGAAAATAATCGAAAATTATGATAATTATGAAATAAGCTTCATCTTAGTTTTTACTTTCTTAATAACCGAATTTTGCATTAATTTTTGAAATTTCATAGTTCCATTACTAATATCGATTTTTCATTTAATTCATTTTCAGCTCTTTTAAAAATGGAAGGTGAAAAAATGATCCTTCAAAAAAGGAAATACGAGAGGATTTTCTAATTCAAACACATACTGCATATTGTGCAAAAAAGTGAACTGTTATCATAATATTTCATGGCAACTTAAGAAGTTCCGCAGCTAAAATAGATTTCAAATTTGAATTCAATTAATCAGTTGAGTAATTAATATTTGCTTAACATGTAATTCATAATTAATAGCCCACTTAACAATAGTCAAAAAATTTCGCAATTGAAATAGATTTCAAATTTGAATTCAATTAATCAGTTGAGTAATTAATATTTGTTTTACATACAATTCGTAACGAATACAGTTTTCCTACCAACATGAAATGAATTTGATACTAATTAATTCGTTGAAATTCCGGGGAAATTTTATCATTTGAATTTCTAGCCCACTTAATATTATCATATATTCGCATTTTGCATTACTTCCATGAATTGCATTTTCTGGAAAAAGTAAGTCTTCAGAGATTTCCTCGCTCATTTTCCTTTTCTCTTCCAGAAAATGGCACATCGCTGAAAGCTGAATATCTATTCAACTATTCCGGATATCTAGGTTCCGTAACAAATTTCTGGACATTTTAAATATTTCAGGAAAAGCAAAATTTTCTGAACAAATTTCATGACATTAAACATATAACAAATATATTTATACTTTGTAGCAAAATTCTCTGAAAAGCAAAGCATATGTTGAACATGACGTCATCACGTAAACGTAAACACATCGATTTCACATTGATCATCTGGATTACACGTTTAGGCACATGAAAGATATCGTTTAAAAAAAAGACGCAAAGGTCCAAATTATAAGAAATTTTAATGTCGCATTCATTTACGAATCATTTTAAAACAAATCCGAGATATTGCTGAATATATCCGAGGAAATCCTCAAAATAGAAGGCAATGAATCCGGCACATTTTCCGGAATACAAGACTACAAAACCGGAAAACAAATGAAGGATTCCCCCTCATCTCTTTTGTCATCATATCATACTCTCACGGCAGCTCAAAGTAATTTTCACTGTGTTCAAAGTCCCGCCTGAGTCACGTTGAATGACGATGATGAAATTTGCGATACTTTGGTGAAAGCTGAAGCACGGGGTTTTTTTCTCTTCAACCTGATTTGTTGATTTGCAAGGGTAGCTAACCTGGGTTGTACTTGTCGAGTACCATAAGTTCTTTTTCTTTTTCCGAGAATTCTCTTCCTTAAAAATTTTGCAACATTTTTGCATAATATTGGTTGTTTGAAAATTCGAACAAAATTATCATAAGAATGCTTTTTTTTCCGGATTTATAATCAAACTTTCCATTATCAAAAATGTACTCTTTGATAATGAATGAAATGATAATGTAATATAATTACTTTTTGGAACTAAAAGATGGACAAGGAACTAATCAAATGGAATCATTTTTTCAAACAGTATTTTCTAGTATGCAAGAAGAATTTTGGAAATCGAAAATATTTTATTAGAATTTATCAGATTAAAAAGTATACGAATACACGTAATGAATGCCCAAACCTCTATATGATCTGTGAGATAGAAATTTCGAGATTGTTTAGTCGTTAGCGAATAGAAGTAAACAAATGATGATTCAGATATTTGAGCAATTTTTTGGTATTGTACAAAGATTCAGATATTTGAGCAATTTTTTGGTATTGTACAAAGATTGCATTTAATAGAAGTAAATATTGCACACTAAATAACTAGGAGGGAGTGCCGTCGTTGGCTAACTATTCTACTAGGTGATCGTTATTTTTCGTCATATTATGGTTTGTATTTTTTGTTTGTTAATTGTACATGTTTATTACTAAATATTATAGATGTATCGTCCCCTTGGTGCACATCAAAAAGATGTTTCTACTAGGCTTATGAAACCAACTTGCCCTGATATTAGGATCAAGAATGTGCTTCATTTGGTCAAGAACTGGGATCCTGCATGGGAATTTGATGGTGACATTACCGTAAGTATTGCGCTAATCAACCTGTCAGTCAGTAAGTGATATTTTTTCTCTTTATTTAAAAGACTTTATAATTCAAAGACCCATATTCATAAGTAAAAATCGTGAAAATAAATGCGAGTTTGTTTGTTTGTTTTTAAGATTTCTTGTTTATTTAAGGTATTTGATGCTGGAATAGCGCAGTATTTACTAGTAGACGACCGATCGCACGATGTATTCTTTGCTTCGCTTATACTCGGAAAGCCAAGTTTACGTTGTAAATTGGCCAGTAACGAACCAAAAGATGTGCTTGACGAAGAAGCTAATAATACATTTAATTTGGTATAAATTTGTTGAAATCACAAGATTACTGATTATTTATTGAAAAATATTGTAATTTAAAGAGCAATAGACATTTCAAATGTCGTGTCATACCGCCGAATATGTACTAGAAAATTAGAAAGTTCGGTTTTCCTTGTGAGTTTATGGCGTTGAGCAATGTACATATTCAAAGTTTCATCACTGACAGTGTGAAATTTCTGGAAGTCATGCTTGTTGCAACAACTATTAGAACTGCAAAAGTGGAGAAGATAATACGATAGTATGAATAAAACTTAGATTATTAAAATTTTTAATCTTTTTATCATGGTTTATAATTCTCGTGTAGTTAGAATATTAATCGTTGCAGGTTGGTGAAAATGAAGCTCCAGAAGAAGAACGCAAAAAAATTGATTATTTGAAAACTGTTTTGGGTCGTAAAGGATATCAGTTTATTGATAACTGAAAGTCACTATTGGAAATATAGTGGCGAACCAAACTGGGAAAAGTAAATCTGAGAGCTTCTGATCTTGTTTTCCCCTCTTTTTTTTTTTCTTGTTTTTGAGAAGCTGAAGAGCATATGTTTTTGAAACAAAAGACATGTTTTTGACAAGTTGATTTTTCTGTAGTTGGTCGCTAAGCGACTGTTTTTTTTATTTTTTTCAGAAAATTTCACTTTTCATAATTTTATCTTGTTTGATGGTATCGACCTGAAATATAGTCCTTTAGACGTTATTCTATACATGTTCTGTAAGACTAAATTTTTTCTGTATCCATGGTGATGGATAAAATTTTGGGTTTAATCAAGAGTTACTGTTAAAAAATAAATAGAATCTTTATGATAACTTGAAGTCTTTTTAACTTCTCTTAACTTCTTTTTTATACATATGTATTCACTTACTGTCGGGTAGAATAACTTCCCGGCAATTCACATATTCAATTTTTGAAGCATTTTTAGATGCTATTCTCTATATGACCAATTATTCCTTTAATGTCTTTTTTCTGCAGATCCGATTCCTTCACTTTATTTCCATTTTTTTTCCTTTTTTTCTTTTTTTTTTTTTTGATTTTATTCGTTGCATGTTATGCTGTCGCAGTCATCATAGAACCAAAAGAAAAAAAAGGTATTTGAATCTTTGCGGTTTCTTTCTCCTCCGATCCGCTTTCTCCCCTTATCACATATATTGCTGATTACTTTGCTTAGAATATTTGCACATATTTGATGATTGCGTTGTTTTAGGATAAATAATGTTTATCCAAAAACAGGTTTAAAAGTTATTATTGACTTTGGGAGAAGATGACTTTTATTTTCCTTCACTTATTTGCTTTCACTGTTTTTATATATTATTTAGCTTAAAAGTTATTGGCTGCAAGCCAAACCGGATTTCCTAATCTAAATTTTTTAAATTGAAGATGATAAACTAAAAATTTCGCTTAATAGCTTCATGGATTCTTTGAGAATCCGGATGAGGTAGCGAATGCACCATCGTTTATGCTATTCATATACCAGAAGATGTTTGACGATCCAATGTTTGTTTGAACTGGACATTATGAATTCCATTAGTACAGTTACGATTCTTCCGAGCACTTAACACTTACGAATCATTGGAGCTCTTCTCCAGAATCATCTCTTTACCGTTGTATCATTTGTGAAGCATTTCATCGGTGTGAAAAATTTACTGATTCCTTGTATATACATATCATCATTTATTTTGTACTTTCTCAATTTCTTAGCCATCTTATTTCTAAATACACTCACTCACTTACTTTACTGTATTCATATTTTGCTTCTGTTTTTTTTGATGTAATTTCACAGCACTTGCACCATCTCGTTCATTTATATTCCATATTTTTAATTCTTTTTTTTTTCTCAATTAATAAAATTCTTTTGCTCATTTATTTGATTATTTTTACTAATTTACAATACTTTTATTTTTGTGTCATGATTTGTTCAGGATATTTTTAACTATATCGATCAATCTATAATGATTCTTGTATCTTTGTATCAGTGCTGTTTCGCAATTATTTTCAAAAAATTGATAGAAATTTAGCAGCCCTAATAAAATCGAGAATTTCTTCAGCAATAATCAAAGGATGTACATTTAAGTGACGATAAGATGCAGGATTTAAAGTATTGAGTGTGTAATAAATAAAATTTCTAGGATAAATATATTTTAAGAATTGCAGAGGTTCCGGAAGTTTGTTCATGAATTTCTTTTAAAATTTACCGAACGGGAAGTTTAACCTCATGGAGGACAGTTGTTTGGCATGGTGCTATTGCATGTTCCATGTTGCTGTTAATCAAGAACAATACAGAAGACATAATTTTTTAATTATTTTCATCAAAGAAACGAAATTTCCAATTCACAAATGGAGAGGGATTCATTTTGTCGGCAAGAACAATCAAATGAGGTGACAAGTTTCAAACTCCGGTTTGGTCCTCTTAACCATATCAACATACCCGTCTAACGGACTCGTCCATCCGTATTTAGATTAGAATTTTTTTTTTGTATCATCGTCTGAGCGTACATTTGGTCTATTTGTACACTTGATTTCCCATCGATAATAATCAGTGATAACGAAGATGCTGTTTGCAATATTCTTTCAAAATGTTGACGTACTACAAAGACGATCTTCTTCATGGCTAATTTTCGATTTTCGTCGTTGATCCATTTGATGTCGCTGTTCTTGCGCTTGTTGTCCATCCGCAGATCGCCATTTGTAATCAATTTTGCTAGGTTGATACGGTGCTTCTTTGCTGCTTTTCGGTAATGGTCTATTGATTGAATTAGTTTCCCCTGAATTTTCTGCAGTTATATGCAATTTTCTATAAATTGCTTCAGAATTAATTTTGCAAAAAAAAAAACGTTTTTTCTGAAAGATTAGATGATAGTTTCTATTGATGTTCTTTTGGGAAAATGTAGCAAGAAATTTCGAGATATTTTCAAGGAATGTAAATTTCTTATTTAATCATTTTTGTAAAATCTTACTCTGATTTATCTTCAAATTTCTGCTTTTCTCTTTTTTTTTTTTTTTTTTTTTTGGTTGCTAAGGTTTGAATTGGTAGATTAAATAGTTTAGATATTACAATATCTGTTGAATATTTATTAGAATAAGCTTATCAGATAAAAGTGCAATTTGAATTAAACTTACTACTAAAACAAGAATTGCAACAATCGATCCATCGTGAATATAAATTATTTTCTGGAGGCAGTAAACCCTGCGATGTTGATGGACTGATCGCTGGACTTATTCTTAAGCTATCATTGAGCACAGTATTATCTCTTTCAGTTAATTCTCTTTCCTGTAAAATTGTTTTAAATTACAAACATACTCATATATTTTCCAAATATTCTTTTGCTCATTTAAATCCCGAGAAAAAGAAAGAAAGTCTTAAGTTTATTTCAAAAAATATTTTCAATTTTTTATTGAAATCAAATTTCTTTTTTGAATGCAAATTTAGATGTGATAAGAAGTACAAAGTGATATCAACTTTAATAATGAAAATTTTTTTTTTTTTTTTTTTAAATTTTGATCAATTAAAATGCTCTGAGAAAAAGATGCATTCTCTTATTCAGTCTAACAAAGCATCCATCAATTTGATCTGGACTCATACACCACCTTTTCTCAACAGTACTAACATTGCCAGCCATCAAGTTGATCACTTTATCATAAACATCATTATTCCTTAAAATTATATCAAAATTCTTTAGAAGGAAAATGAATTACGGTAGCTTTTTCCAAACATTGCAATAAATGTCGGTGTTGAATTTCAAAAATGTCATCATCTTTCAGTGAATCAAAACTTAATAAGCCTTGTTCGAAAGCTTGCATCCTTGCTTCGTGTGCTTTCTTCTTGTTAGATAATGCTTTGCCACTGGCATTTTTAACTATTCGAATACGAGCTAATCGAGCTTTCTGAAATATTTAATTAATTTTTCAAACCAATTAATATGATAAATTTCAAACTGTTCAAAAATTTCATATAAATTAACAAATGCAACAGATTATACATTTTTTTATTTATTCATTCGTTTATGTTTTTGTTTACCTTTTGAGCTCTCCTCTTGTCAGCCCGTTGATTCTGATGGTATATTCTGGAGAAATTACTAACAATTACCTATAATAAACAATGCTATCATCAATTCTTATTTTAAAAGTACTGCAAAAAAGATGTTGCATAATTCTGCAAATTACAAACTCCAATTATAATAAACCAAATGCAATTTAATAGTTATCGAAATATTGCAAAAAAATTTAAAACTTACTGGAACTGGAAGTGCAATTACTAAAACGCCACTAAGAGAACAAACGCCGCCAACAACTTTACCCATAATTGTTGCTGGTACCATGTCACCATAACCAAGAGTTGTCATCTACAAATATTCATTCAGAATTTTTCTAATTTTATTTTGTTCAATAATTTCTATACTCTGATTTAAGATTTTATCAATTTCAGTCTTTGCAAAGTTCAAGAAAATCAATTACATTTTATTTTTGTCTTCACAGAAATATGAGAACATAAATGTATCATTAATTAAATTAAAATTTTTGATCATTTTACTGAAATCAAATTATTCTTACTTTTGTTTGTTATCATTTTCCAAAAAAAAAAAAGTGTATTTTAATTGAATTGATTGATTTGAATGAAAATTTGGTAAAACAAATTCGAATTTTCTCTTTTGTCATTATTCATTTTCGCTTAATCTGGACTAAAATAATTTAATCTATATATGCATATGTCTCGGGAAACATGTTTTATTTTTCTTAAAAATAAGCTTCTGCTGATACGATTAAATCGTTAGGAAAAGTTTGAGATAAGCTTAAATTTTGAGAAAAACAACTTGAATAATTTTGTGTTTGAAAGCACTTTTTCTGATTATACTACGTCATGCTATTGGTATTGATTTATTATTAATATTATTATTTATAAGTCTTATTATCATTCATTATTGTTACCTTTTTATTGTTATTTATTACTATTGTTTGTTACCACTATCACTATTATTCGCTATTACTACTTATTATTATCACTATCATTATTATTATTGTTATCCTTATATCACTAAAGAATGATCGGATCGGATTTCAGTGAAGAAAAAAAAAAAAAAAAAAAAAAAAAAAAAAAAAAAAAAAAAAAAAAAA